>JAOUZG010026641.1:14123393-14159896 GCA_026289955.1 Argiope argentata | reverse complement strand
TTATAACTTTATATATATATATATATATATATATATAAAGTTATAAAAAGTATATTTAATTATTAATTAAATTTTGCATATTAGTTGTTTTACTTTATACTTAGAAAATTGGTTCTAATAATCCCTCTAATTATCAATAATCCCCTTTACTATAATCCCTCTTCCTATAATCTTTCTTGTAATCCCTCTAAATATTTAAACATTGCATTTTAAAGCTACATGGAAGCAATCTTGGACGAACCTTATGATTCAGAACAAAGTGCAGGTGATAAGAATAATACTTAGCTAATGATATTCTTCAAACTTCCTATTAACTGACAATTACAACTAATTAATTATATGAAATTCAATTTAAAAAATAGTGTAAAAATTAGTATAAAGTTTAAAAAAATGAAAAAAAAATCGAAAATTTTTATTTTAGAAACTACCATTGTCACAATAAAAAAGAATAATGAAAACCATCTGGTTTTAAAACCTAAATGAATGAAGATTTCATTTTTAATAATTTATGAATAAATTCTTATTACTCTTTTATCAGTTATATATCTTCTACTTTACTTTCCAATTGCAAATACACTTCTTAGATCAAATTTTTTCAAATAATTCAATACATTACTAAATTAAAACTTCAAAATGAAGATTAAAGAAATACAAATATATTAAATCAAAACAAAAACTACAAAAAAAATACATCACTACAAAAAAAAACTTATTAAATTTTGTAAAAATAAATCAGTAATAACTTAAGATAATATGTAAGCACATTTTAGATCATTAATTATTCAGTATCAATTAAGTCCGACCCTGCAAATCATCTGTTTTAACAATTCATGGGCATTAAAATAGACCAAGAAATTTTCAAAACAATAATTAAAATTCTAGTGTGCAAATTTTAAAAGTGTAACAATGTACAACATTTCAAATCGTAAATTAAAAATTTTATCTATCAGTCAACAATATTGCATTCTTTTGAATTGATTTCTTAACAGCAATTTTTAATATAAAATGCATACAATATGAAGGCAAAAAGGGTGATAACAATATTTGCTTATCACCTTATTCGGAAACAAAATTAATCTAACATAAATCTGGGTTTTGGTAACTCATTGAAAATCAAATTACCACAGTAAGGAAGTTTTCTTATCACTTCAGTTCCCATGAGATAATTCCTGTCAAGAATTCCATACTTTGCGCAAAAATTCAGTGTGGTGCCTTGAAAAACAAGTGATTAAATTTGAAATCAAAGATAAGACAGCAGGAAAAGAATGAAGTTTCACTCAAACAGTTGAATGTTTAAAATGTACACAGAGAAAGAGTCTAAGTTGGTGAAAAAAAAATGACAATGCAAATGAACATTTGAGTAAAGAAAATAAAAGCTCAGTAACGAAACAATGAATGATGAATGCAAACATTTAAAAGAACACAATAATGGCAGTCCAAATATGTCCCATGATGCAAATGATGATGAAAAAATTTGTACTTGTTTCACCAGAGAAGTTTGGCATACAATGAACAGATACTGCACAATCTGAAACTATACATAATACATAGAAGTGATATATAAATCAAAAAGAATTCTTTTTCACAAAAGATTCAATTATATAAACAAATTTTAATATATATCTACTAAATCATATATTAATTTATTTTACAAGTAAGCAAAGTATTTCAATCACTAAGATATAAATAATAATAACTTTGATTTTGTTTAAATTGGGAAATGGAAAATATATTGCAATAAAGCATACTTTTTTTATTTTTCAGAATGCAATTCCAAGAAGTGGCACTTTGCTTTTGAAGAATCCATGTCTAAATAACACAGAAAGGTATTAATTCAACTTATTCTGCTGAATGTATGAACTTGAATACATAGTAAAAAAGCAGTAACTTTACTATAGCAAGTTTCATGGATTGATCTCAGTGACAAAGAATAAGACACATTCCAATCATAATTTAATTTTATTGCCCCCAGGTATAAAGAAAGATTTAGTAAATACCAGCGAAAGGAATTATTTCCCCCCTCATCCTCTGATCATATTTAACTTCTTGTGGATGCTAAGTCACTGAAAACTATACAATTCAAGTGCCAACTTCTAATAAATAATATAATTTTAAACTCAATAAAATATATTAACATGAATAAATAATTCTTCTTTCCTCCCAAAAATGATGTTTTAATATTCTCTGGTTACTATAAAGTAATTGCGTGTAAGTTAGATATCATGATTACAATAGCAAAAACAAGGACAATATTTTAATAAATGTTTATCATATAAAGCCAAAAGGTTATACATTTTTCAATTCCATAAAATGCAGTTTAAGCTATTTAAAGCATCATTTTTAAAAAAGAGTAAGCAATTAAAACTGATACACCCAAAAATGATAATTTTGAAATTATAAATCACTGAAAAACTTTTAGATGTTACAAAAATAATGACTAACGGACAATAAAATAATGAAGGCAAGCAAAACTTCTACCCAAAATTAGTACATAGATTTCTGAAAATTTTCTAAAGAGATTATTATAATAAATAATAATAAAATATATTTTGTGAGAAAATCAAAAGCCAATATTATAGTTCATCATTGGGATGAAAACATTAGAAAAAGTAAATAAGAAATTTCCACCAGCAAACCAATCATGTTTACAATTATAATTAAAATATCCACTTACATGATCAATTTGAATAAGTATATTTTTCTCACATATTCTTAACATTACATCCTCAACACAACAATAGGCCATAGACTTGTTTTTGCTATTGAATAATGGTATCTAAAGTTTTCAGGTATCATGTACAGTTCAACGAATCATTTTTTGCCAAAAAAAAAAAAAAAGAAGGAAAAGACATTGACACTTCAAATTCCGGCGAACAGGTGACAAATAATGTGCTAATTCAAAAAACACCGGGCAATCGAGAGAGAAAAAAAAGAAGAAAAAAATATATAATATTTACAAAATTTTATACTATCTTTTTACTGTAGAAATAATATACATAAATTTCTCAATGAAACAAAAAATAAGGTGGGAAATTCATTCACCCACATTCTCTTTTTTAAATCTATTTTACAGAAAATTATATTGCTTTTCCAAGACAAAGAAATGTTTAGGAATAATATTAACTAAATTTTTTTTAATGCAACCTAAGGCTATTTTTTATTCTTTCATCTCGTATGATAATTGAAAATATAAAGAGTCCAAAGTAATGGTGATGGTATAAGCACTGGCACTGAAAATTCTATAAATGACTGCAATACAGCCTCATGACTACTGTGATTGATCACAGTGGCCATATCAGCCACTTGTACTTTTATAGGGAACATTGGAAAAAGAACTGATCACAACTTGACAAAGGGCAATTCTGGTTGCCACTTGCATAGAATGAGCACCATAGAAATCAGCAAGAGGTTCATTTCCCGAGGGATTCGGTTTCTGGATTGGGGGACTGCTTTGGCTGGGAAGGGCTAGAAACCGAAACAGTTTTTTCTACCTCCTTGGGGACAGCAAGGGTCTCCTCTGATGGTAGAGCATCTGTTAGGCTTTTAGAAGAGATATTACTGTCTGTTATTGTAGTTATTGTACTGTCTTTTTCAGCTACAGGTGAATGTGGACTTGAAGAGTTTGGTGTCACTTCTTTTGCATTTTGGCCTTCAGATTGTTCAATATTGGGAGTGATTAGTGTAGTACTATTTCTCAGTTTCAGTAATTCATTTTCTAGAATCTTATTCTTTTCCCGCAGTTTGCGCACTTTTGCTCGCTGAGTATAGTGTAGCTTTTCTAACTCCTGCAAACAAGAAAAAAAAGTTACTAACTAAAAAATGGAAAAAATTGTGGTAATAAATTACATTAGTTTTAATAAAAATTATATTATCTGATATAAAAGCATGAATAAAATAGCTCACAGAGTAATTGAGTTTTAAAATATTATGAAAGGGAAGTAATAGTAAACTCGGCTTTAAGGCTAATCAGTTTTCTATCATTAAAACTTAGTTTAGTATAAGGGAAATAACAGTTCAAATTAAGAAAAACCTTACAACTATTGAAAACTAACTACCTAACTCAAAATAAACTTCTTCACAATTACAGGCAAAATCTGTGAAAAAGGTATTTAAATCATTCAAAATAAAATTAATTCTTTAAAAAGATGTGTGGAAGTTTCGAACTTTCTTTCCAACTACCCAAAGAATATCCTCCATTTCATAAGAATATTTATAAATCATAAAAACAATAGATACTTAAGCTTTCACAAGTTCTAAAATAACCAAATAATTCAATTTTCTTTTTTATTCTAATGAAGAAAAATAAATATAAAATTCATTTTGATGAACTATCCTTCAACATGCTAAAATTAAAATTGGTTTTTAAAAAAATTCAGAAGAAAAAGAAACCAAGTTAAAACATGAAAGAACACGAATGAAAGAATAGTAGTATATGTAATGTAATTTTTCACTTTAAAAATCATTCCATATTAAGGTTTAATGTACTTAAATTATATGACAGTTAAAAGTACACTTTGTCTGAAAAAGTTTTAGAGAACTTTTAATAATAATCAATATATGGTTACCAAAAAGTAAGTTACATAGTTTGAATGCTATTCATTTTCTTCATGCATTTTATTTATAGAAAAATATAAATGTTTTCATAATTAAACCGCACATTTTTTCTTAATAATATGAATGGAATATTCAATAAATTTTTTTGATGTTTTTTGCAGTAGTAGATATTAAAGCCAATTCTTCTGGTACAAAATATACTTTGAAAGTAGTTAAAATTTGAATAGTTTAAAGAAAAAAATTAATTATTAATTAAAATTTCATACACATAATTAACTTCTAAAACAACATTTACAAAAAATTGGAAAGAACAGAATCATGCTAATTAGCTAAATACAATGTGAATAAATTTTTAAATGTGAACATGTCTATGTGATGAAGCTTTCAGCTTCCTTACATTATCAACTTAAGTTGAGATTCTTCTGAATATTTTATTACCCTCCCCTTTTGACTTTATTTCCCATAATAAATTAATCTTAGTTAAAACCAATACATTTTAAATAAAAATAAAGGAGACAGATTGTACTGATATGCTAACTTATTTCAAATATCTTGAAATGGGAGATAAAATGTTCTTTACCATTTTATAATAAGGTTTTAAGAAATAATATGTAACAAAAACCTCTCAATAATTTTCAAATAATTTTCTTAATTATTAAAACTTTTTTGTATTACACTTTTTAAGCAAATAATAACTATGCAAAGTTATATTTAAAATTCACTTTCTGTCAACTTTTATAATTTTGATTTACTTCAAATTAAACTTCAATATTTTTTTTTAGAAAGGATAAAAATCTTATTAAATAATATTAATGTTTTGTAAAATTATGCTTACAGAAAAAATTATTTTAATAAATTATACTTCAAAGCATATTGTGTTTTTAGTGCATGTTTTAAAAAAGAACAAATTAACTAAGTAACTTTTTTCCTAATTTCAAATTTTGTCATTTGTTTTCTCCTAGTGTCAAATTTTATCATAACATAAAAACATGAACTACTGATCTTTAATGCTAATTACTTTGCAATTTTTAATTTACATTATTATTAAGCAAATGGAAATTTTTTTAAACTGCACATGAAATATTTCTAAAAACTTTTGTGTTGAACATATAAGGGAAATCTAAGAATACCAGAAATTGTTAACTATTCTCTTCTAAAGATATACGATAAACATTAATAATATTAAACTAAAAAGTAATCAATATTATATTTATGGCTGTGATAAAGGAATAATACAATTCATTACATTAAATGTCTTGAATATAATGGAAAAAAACTAGGAACTTAATTTTCAAAATGACATCTGAGGTTGAATTATAATAAAAATAAATGTATAGAAAAATCTGTCATAGTATAAGTAGGAAATATATTCAGGTTTGGCTAATTAAGTAAAAAAATACTTGTCACTCAATGGAACTGGAGCATGAAATGCAGTGCTTTTTATTTAATTAATGTTATTTAAGATACGGCAGAGAATGCATCTTCCAACAAGCAACTTAGCTTCTGAACATCGACCCATTATATACTAACCATCTGATAGAGCTTTTTCCCTTGCACGGCAACATTGAGGCACTTACGGTACTTGGCAATTAGCGATTCAACTGCAGACATTATTTTTGTGCTAAGCGATGCATCAACATCGACATCTGTCAAAACCTTCTTAAGTTCAAGAAATTCAGTTTCTGTACTAGGTAGCTGCTCATCTTCATCGTCAAGGTTTGACACCAAACCATCTTCTGTTCCTGCTGAAGAAATGTTACTTCACTTCTTAGGATATCATCACATAGAACAGACATGTAGCCAAACATTTATTGGTTGAGAGCACTCTGAAATCTTCATGCACAAACAGCACGTTTAAATTATTTTCATGGGATTGATATGGAAAATTCATTGGTGGTTTAAAAGTGAATAGACATTGCCTAGAGTCTTTTATTTTTCATTTCAGTTTTTGATTTATATGCTCCAAAACTGAATTATCAGCTGTCTTTTGGGCTACTGTTTAAAATCAATAACTGAAAATTCAGATGCCATGGCAAGCTGAATGAATGTAGTGGTCTTATAATTGATATGCTTAAAAATCTATTATGAAAACAAGTGTAGTTTCTGATTTCATGCACTTCCTGCTAGCTCCAATACTTAAATAGCCTTCACCTGATTCTTAATAGCCCAAAAGACTGCACAGAAAAGAAGTAATGAAAATTCCATAATAAAACACCGAGCTTAAAACTGGGCTGGTACACAAATACATGCATTTACAGATTACTTAAAAACATCTTAAAAATATATATAAATAAAAATAAAAACCAGCAAACTAGCAAGGACAAAACACACATCACAAAACCTTGAAAAGCACACATCTAATGCACAGTTATAAAATGAATAGTTTTTATTGAAAAGTAATCAGCATAATCTACTTTCCACTATAATTTAAACATAAGCAGAATATAAAAATGATGATGATTACCATAAGTGCTTATCCAATCTAAATAGAAAATATAATTAAAAAAATGTAATAAATATCTTACTCAAACCTTAAACACAGAATTACATATATATAAATAATTACAATTACCGATTCCTCAGAAAGAAAATTCTGTATGCATTTAAGCATTAAGCACAAAAATAATTTATTCTGGTACTGCATATAAACTAAAAACTTATCTGAGTGTATTAGAATAAGAAAAATTATAATTTTTCAAGTTTTGAAATTGATAGAGTATATTTGCAAGTATATAGTTCACTTAAATATTAAGAGAAAAACTTATTATGATTTCTTTTTTTGTGCAAAATAATTAAACTACAAATTCATTCATGTTAGATTTTTTTTTAAGTTAACAAAATTTGTTCTCCCCTTGAAAAAAAAGTATATATAATGATGGCAGGTAAAAGATTAACTTTTATGGATAATCTTGCATTATAAACTTAAAATACGATCAGCATTTACAAAAATAATATGTTTTTGCCCAACATAGAATTTAAAAAACTTATAGAACTAGTGTCCTTTTTTTCGCATGATTGAAAGTTGGGCAGTTTAATTAAAATAGGAATATCATAATGAAGAAGAGGTAGATTTAATTTTACTATCTACAAACTTCCTAGATAATTTGAAAGGGGAAATAACACTTAATGACTGATTTTAATACTTCATTCTACTAGGAATGATAAGTTAAAATGTCATATGGCATCAAATATTCATTATTTTTTATAGGATTATCTAGTACCTTTACATATAGCTATGAAATTTCAGAGTGATAACTGTACTTTTTTTAAATTAAAATATTTAATAATATGTTATATATAACAGGGGAATAAACAATGTTGCAATACCCAGTTTAAGATCATTTGGCAGAAGAAAAAAAATGATAAATATGAAATTCCATAGATAGTGATCCAAAATCTTTCAAGGTATTTTTTAAAACTAATTTATGGATATAATTCTTAAATTTTAAATGATTTATGCATAGAGTGCTTTTTTTTAAATAAGGAAATTTTAAAATAAAGTTAATAAAAGTGAAGAAAGTTTTGTCTTAGTTGTGAATTTATGTCAGCAGCAGAACTGTGCAAAAAATCTTCACTGTGATTAATATTTTTTAAAAAATAATTATTAAAATTAACTTTTAGAAAATTGTGTTAATTTTTTAATATTTTGAAATTTTAATAATAATATTTATAAAATAATTAAACTATGTGTGCTGATAATTATTATTGAACTCTACAGATGAAGATGGAAATATAGAGTTTATGAATTAAAATTCAGGCATTACAAAAATACTCCAATGATTGACATTTTTTTTTCTTTTAAAAGACTGATATAATTAATTGGAAAGCAAAATTACCAGAAAGAGTGCTGAAACTAGTATCTGAGTATGCATCTTCAGAATCAAAACAGGAAATGGAATCATGATCAGGTTCCTTCTTCAAATGAGGTCTTTTGCTTATTGTTTCAGCTTTATGTGCATGGTAAGTAAAAACAGTTTGCTCCTCCGGCACTTTCATCGGCATAAATTTCTGGACATTGGCTGGAGTTAGTGCAACACGGCTTCGTAAGTTATGCATGCTGGAAGAAAAGAATTTTATGTATTATAATTAAAAATCATTTAACAAACATTCAATAAATATGAGATAAGAAATAAAAATTTATCATGATTCAGAAAATAATAAAATGTTTTTTAAATAAAATTGCATCACATAAAGAGGTGGCCCCTCCTTCTCTTTATGATGTAATTGAATAGATAAATGCAGTTGCTCTTGTACAAGATTTCACAGCTCTTTATTATACACTGTTTTCTGTTATTATTATTTTTTTTAATTCCAGGCAATGATTTGCTTTATGTTAGCAAGCTTATATTATGGCTAATTTTATTATTAGTTCTATTTTACAATTTCACATAGATTATTAAGTAGGTAAAAGTTATATTATCAGTTCAGAATTTCCTAACAGTTTTAAAATAATTTATTTTACTGTACTTCATGCAATGTAAAATAAAATTTAATCATATAGATATACATATAAACATAAATGGAATTAAAATTATGCTGGGTGAAGATTATTTCTGAATGAAGCAATAATCATAAAGCTGAATGAATTAAACTTCAAACATATAATAAATTCTGTTTCATATTTCTTGTGTAATTTTATATCAAGATACATTATTTTTTTATATATTTGATAGGTATATGATATTCTTTATTGCTTAACAATTAAAAATTCAATGTTTGCTTTTGAGTTTTTACTCAACTCAAGTTTTAGCACATAGTAAATGTACTCTTTATTATTGTCTCAAAAGGATGTACAGTAAATTACGAATTCCATCTAAAAATTAAAATGTATTATATACAACATAAATATAATTTTTTTTAACATTATAAAAAAATGAACAATAAAATAGATGTTTTGCATGTCTAAAATGTGTATTAACAACATACTATATAATTGCATACCATTGATGAATACAATCAAGAAAACTTAATTATTCTCAATTTTTTTTTTCTTTGCAGTTAACTACTGGTTGCAAACATTGGCATGATGTTAATATGTAAATACTGCTTATAGAGATATTAAAATACTTAAAAATATTATCCGTTACTTAGAAAATAATACAATATACATTTCTCATTCATAAATTAGAATATGATATAATGAAATAAATATTATTTAAAACCATGATTGTATCAGAAATTGTTTCCCTATTCCTTTTTAAAATAATAAAACATTATTCTGGAACAAATATTAATCACAAGGTGAAAAGCCATACTTTAAATTTCAATAAAACTAAAATTCAAAATTAATTAAAATCAAATAAATTTTAACTAATATTTAGAGATTATTTCACAGCACTATTAACAAACAATATAAAACATTTCCATGTTTCAAATTGATTAACTTTATTCCCTTAATTTCCAGTTAATTAAGTGAAGCCTAATTTTAGATTTATTTAATGAAAGTTATGGATTTGTATTTTAAATACATCAAACTAAGTCTTTTGGATCAAGGTTTACTTAAATGTATAATATAAATATTTTTCTGAATGATCCTTGTAAGTATTGAAGTACTTCTTCACAATTCTTTTCTTAAAAATTAATAAGAAATAAAATAACCTTTTTTGTATCAAGTGAGGGAAACTTTCTGGAGGAATATACAGGGTTTTTCCATCTTTGGTGATCACAGAAGGATAGGCTTGGAAGGCATTTTCCCACAGGTGAGGATGAGAGTAATAGTAAATTAACATCGGATCCATACCAAATGGGTAAGAAAAGCAATTATCTATATGAACTCTTTTAGGAGCAGGATCACAAGTTTCTTCAAGAATCTGAAAATGATAAAAGTATGTTAAATCAACTAACATGGAAATAAAGATCTCTTTAAAGAAAAAAAAGAACAAGTTTTACATCAATTACCGAATATTTGCTACAATATTAGGATATAATACTTAATTTATATAACTATTCAAATATATGTAATGAAAATTAAGATGCAAATGTTTGTTTGATAGCATAGCAATAGATGGCGCCACAACCTAATACAATGGTAAGAATTCAATTCGTAACTTGTTTCGATTTACATGACTAAGAATTTTCCAAGAAGCAAAACTTATTATTATTTTTTAATTACGACAAAGTTCACGGACGATAAAAAAAAAAACTTGTGAAATAATCAATTGGCGAAATTAAAACAACTGAGCTTATTCTGTCGTATAATTTTCGGAGCTTTGATTCAGAAGACATAAGTTATTCAGTAGGAATTAAAAATGCTTCAAAAGGAACTCGAAGGCTGTAACTTCTCATTATAATGTTGTTTGAATTAAAAAATTTTGTTTCTATCGCAACAAAATTAATGAAATTTCACATACTTCGGCAGAACAAGAAAAAAACTTGCATATTAAGAAGTAAGTACATTAAACACGAAGATAATCATAAACATATTTAAGCTTAAGAGAGATATTAAGTAAATAAAATCTCGAGCTAATACTTACATCCATCTATTATTAAAACAAATAATGAACGATAAGCTCAAAGATAATTAGCATTTTAAACTATTTTTAAATATAATTATATCACAATATTTAAAGTAACTATCATAAAAAGACATTTAAATTATAAAAAGTAAGTTCAGCTTCTCAATAAAATATGTAGCGTAAATCACGTAGATATTTCTGCTTAGAGAACTACAATACCAATTTTATCCATTTCAAAACTTTTAAAAAATCATTCAATGTTTAAAATAAACGAAACGTGCTATATAATTCAATCAAAAACTATCTTATATCACAACGTAATTATGCATAGAATCTTTAAGAATTAATCAATTATTGCTAAAAATCATCTAAAAATCCCTGTTATAGAGGCCATAGATCGATAATATGATTTTTTCCCCTTTTAATTTCCAGTCGATCATTTAAGAAAAATAGCATATCATTATAACTTTTGAATTTCTTAATATTAATTAAATTATAATAACTCACTAAGGTTATTAAGTAATGACATTTATTGTTTTAATGATTGTCTGGTTCCAGTCGATATGACGAAAGGGAGACAAAGTCATATGGAGTTAGGAAGCCACAGGCGTATGTCTTGGTGATAGTGTGTCTCATGATTTCAATAATTTCAACTTCTAAATTTCAAATTCTTAGCTCAATTTTTTTAAAAAAATAATAATATTTAACGCATACTACTTACTCGTTAGCGCCATCCATTCGATCACTTATTGACCATACTATATGAATTTTACCAATGAAGAAAAACAACAACTAATATATTATAATGTAAAATGGCTATTTTTTTTATTTGAATATAGTACATGAAATGCTAAAACGAAGGAAATTAAATTTAGGGCAGTGATACCTTAAAATTATCATTATTTTTAAATTTAATTTCCGCTTAATAAAATTATACTCAAATTAATTAATCAAATTCAATTAATTAAATGTTAATTCAATAAAAGTGGTTTATAAATGTATGTTACATTTTCGAAAAGCAGCATTTGAATTTTCCTGATTTCAGTTTCTCTCCCCCACCCTTTATTCAAACATCCCCTAAAGCAAGATTTTTTAATAAAAATATTCCAAAACAGAATATATATATATATTGAATGTTACGTATACTTTGTGAAAACCAATAGAATTTTTAAACATACAAGAAAGGATAAACAAGTCTTAACTGCAACTCAATGGAATAATTTTTAAGCGTGCAAGTATTGTAGCAACTTGTTTATTTCGAGATTATAAACGGATACCTCTGTCAACAAAAATTGAAAATTAATCAGATTGGAAATAATAGACATATTTCCACGTTTAGATGAAAATAATTTATGTTTAATAATTTATCTTTTACAGCACAGACGTCCGAAGATGGATGAGCTTTACTTCTATACTACTATTATAAATGTGAAAGTTTGGATGGATGGATGATGGAGTTCAATCACGCCAGAACGGCTGAAGGAAATGGGATGAAATTTAGCACATAGATAGATTATAGTCTACAGAAGAACAGAGGCTATTTTTTATTCTGCTTAACTGAGTGGTTAGTTTTTTATTAATTAAAAACTAACTTTTCCACCAAAAGAAAAAAATTTAAAAATATATGTCTGAACTTTTTGAATCGTTTGTTTTATTTTTCTATTTCCGGTTTTCTTTTAATATTATCTTAATCTAATGAAATTCTTTGTGATTTATTGTAGGATTTCCCGACAGAAAGCCTTTTTCATCAGAACAAAAAAAATTATAAAAAATTAATCTAATCCTTGGTTTTTATTTTTCTGTTTCCGTTTTTCATTTTAATATTATCTTACTATTCTAAAGGAAGGTTTATTAATTTTTTTTCTTACGCTATTTTTGTGTTAATATAATTCGATATTTCCTGCCCATTTCTCTTGATTTTTTTTCTTGCAGTACATATTCCTTTTGCCTATTTTCATCAATTTCGATTGATTTTTTTAAGTATCTTTATAGTTTCGAGTACATAGCTTTTAAGTAGTTTTTTAAGTTATGCTAATGATGTTAGACGGTAACAGTAACATGTTTTCGACCGGTTATTTCAAACGATTCTGCTTATTTTCGTAGTGTATGATAAATTTAAATTTAAAATTTTTTAATTCATAGATCTTTTGATTCATTCAAAAGTGCTTTTGAATAAAAAAATAGATGAATTGAAATTAAAATTTTCTTTAGATTGTCAGTTTTCACATATACACATCAAAAATTCCATGTCTACGAAGTCGCGGGTAAGAGCTCGCCTTTATACATATTTTAGGTTGAACAGTGTGATGGAGAATTGATGTGTATCCAAATAGACTTTAAATAAAATTTCATTTTATTGCATTATTACTTATGTTTTCATATTAACTGTACAATTTTTTTTCATCTTGAAAATCAAGGTTCATCACATTCAAGCCATCAGCTCTAGCTTTTTTATCAGTTTTATCTCAACAACACGATTATAATCTGAAACCGAAAGCATGCACGCTACTATCTCAGCGGCTCACGTGAGGCGAAAAGGCATCTAGACGACCCAATTGTTGCGCAATTGCATCAAACACAAAACACCCAGCCTAGACATTTAGGCAAATGTCAGTCGCGGCAGACA
This sequence comes from Argiope argentata, assembly GCA_026289955.1. Lineage (NCBI taxonomy): Eukaryota > Metazoa > Arthropoda > Arachnida > Araneae > Araneidae > Argiope > Argiope argentata. The sequence goes on along the minus strand of JAOUZG010026641.1, from coordinate 14,146,261 downwards.
ATGCGTCAAACACGAGGATTACAAGAAAAATTGGATAAAAACGCGTTGAAATCTGTCAAGGATAGAAAAGAAAAAAATAATAATAATAGTAAAAAAAAAGAATAATAATAATAGCCCGAAGAAGAAAAAAAAGTGGCGTCAATTCAACAACTACAACCTTAAGTCGCAAGTCGTGCGTACACTACCTACCTCCCCCTTCCGAACGTTGCCTTACCACTTCTTGTTGTTTTCTAATTCTTTCTTTTTATTATTATTATACACATATATTTACAACAAAGTTGGTCATTCACCCCTAACTGAATGCAGTTTTCTCTTGCCAGACATGACTGACTGGCGCCTGCTTCTTAAGCAAGGCGATCAAATTTTGCGTCTACCCCTCTCCTTACGAACACGCTTCCCTATCTGATAGCGGTTGTAAAAGTGTCCTCTCAGGACAATAACGATAGGGGAAAAAAGAAAGAGAACAGCTACTAAAGCCAAGGTGAAATAACAGGGTACGTATGCATTAACGAGAGAGCGAAGTGTGTTAGGTTCGTGGTGCGTAAAAATATACTTCTAAAACGAAACAGGTTCCACGGAGAGAGATATTGACTAAGAAAAACTATCCAGGGCGAGGGGGAATTATTTCTTGCTTTCTTTCTTTCGTTTTTAAAATGAAGAAGTCAATAAAAAAAAGCTAGTTGTTATGTAGAAGGGGAACTGGAACTGACTGCAATTAGATTTGCATTCAACTGATGGACTGGATATGAAACACAGTAGAAGAATGCTTCGCAGGAAATATGAAGTTATATCATTTTAAAAATCTAGATCGATGTAGTTACAATTTTCGAAATGAAAAATTCATGGGGGAATATAAGAAAGAAAAAATTATTATTTTGTGGATAAAAAGAGCAGAGAACAATATATATACATATATCTAATATCCATATTAATTTTGACTGCGGAGTCATAGTCAAATATCATGGAGAAAACACATATTGAATTTTAAATTTCGTTTTTATTCTATCTCAACAGACACAAAGAGCAGAACCACAGCAGAAGAAGGCGTAAAACAGTGGACGAAACATTTACCTCTAGTCTTATATACTATGATATTCTCATAAATCAGACACATATAGATTTCCGAGAGGAATTCTTATATGTTTTGACATTTAGACAAGAGAAACGCAGGAATCCTTTAAAAGAATCTATTTACATAAGTGATTTATTATCCATCCACTCCGCACTTGGAGTCGTGAATGAAGCATTGTCTTTATAATACTTCATTTGATTTATTAAAAATAGAAAAAAAAAAAAAAGGAACGGATCAGGAAATAATAGAGCATTTTTAAATGAAGTTATGGACTAAATTAAGACAAAACTTTGGAAATAAATTACAACTGAAATTAAGAGTTTAAAATACGTTTGCTTCATTGCTGTTTATTTGGATCAGGAATCGCAGCCATTTACCAATTTGATAAAATATATCCTAATAACAAAGCTACAAGAAGCATTAATTAAGAAATATACTTCTACTTTTTGCTTATCAAAAGAATGATATTTGAATTTAAAAGTATTAATATTCTTTCAATGCCATCATTACTTAATATTAACAATTAAACGCGCTCTTCCTTTTTAAATTTATTCCATTACTTGAGTTTCTAACCCATAATTTTGATTTTCTTTTAAACGAAGCATACAAAAAGAAAATATTGTAATTAGCAAAAGAATTCGAATCCCCATATTTTCGATCCACATCAGTTGAGAAAACACACATTTTGGGCATTATGAAACAATCAATTAAAAAAAGACATTCTTTATTAAAATAAATAAAAAGAAAATATGTCCTAAATCGAAACTAATAAATTTACTTTGTATTTATTAGCGGTAATATTGATACATCTAAAACACAAATGAACTTAACCAAATTAGAAATATATTTTAAGTTTAAATGCAAAAAGGGGGAAAAAGATAAAATGAAATCTGCTATGCTTATTTCAATGTATCATGTCAGAGCATCATTTCTTGAACGGCCAAGCACCACGTGCTCGTGTAAGTTAAATGATATTTTTATTCCTTTTAATCATTTCATTGAATGAGTCACTTTAGTATTGCAAACGATCCAAAAAACTTTGTCTTGAATATATTGTTTAAAAAATTATCGCATTTCCTATTTATTTCATTTCTTATAATCACGTGCTCAAAAGGACATTTTTCTAGGTTTTATTTGCAGTAGTAATTAACTTATTTTTTTTAAATCAGAGATTTGTAAATGCAATGGCAATGCGCTATTAAAAGCTGCTTTTTTGACGTGCTCGTGCAGATAATAAAATTTCAATTTTTCGCCTACGGATTTTTGTCTACCTCATTCTCAAAATAACATCATGTTTTGACATGATTTTAAAAAAAATGAATACGGTCTGAAGACTATTTAAATGATCACCCTCAGGCAGGAATTCAAACCAGGGATTTTTTCTAAGAGGGATCTGGTTTTCGTCTAAGTTTCGTCTTTTAAGTATTGACTCCTAGTAACTGTCTTTAATTTTGATATTAATTCTTATCTGCAAAAATCTCAGTTTTTGTTGACTTTCAGACCAAATAACATCTTTTTTAAAAAATATATTTTAAGGTCATTTTCTCATAATATATCACATATAAAAATTAAATTAAATTAAATTTACATATAAAAAATTATTACCATGGTGAACTTAAAATATTATAATTCCTTTGATAATTCCATCTAAACAATGCTCATTATCTTCCAACGGATCCATCCTATTACTTTACATAAAATTAGCGAGGTTATGTCCCCTGAAAGGTCACAGGAGGGTCGAGTAAACAAGTGGATGAGCAAACCATTATGCAATAAAAAATGCTTAATGGTCATTACAGAACTTCAAAATTATTTCTCAGATAGATTAAATAGATAAGGGATAAGAAAACTATTTACTCAAAGAGATAAGCTGGCGAAGAAGCACAAAACAATTGATTTCTCATTCAAAATTCAATTCAAAATCGAAACATGAGTGCGATCTTTAATAGCGTTATATATATTTCATAAAAGCAAAAGAAAAGGGGGGAGTGGTTAGTTGTTCTACCCTTTCAGTTCGAGAAAGGGGTAGAACATATATATTCCATTCCAGTTGCAGATATGAAGCACGTTTCTCTTTGATAGCAGCGTTTCTCTATCGACAGGTGTGCACACAAATTCATGTTAGGCGTTGGGGGACGTTGAAACAGCTGAGATACGTGAAGAAAATTAAATCCCATCAGGGAACGGTAGCTTATCGACTCCTCTGTGTGCCCAGAATCGATTTTTATTCCATTGCTGATTCCGAAGTCTCCCTGGAAGTAAATGGAACATCTCGAATACCAAACGATAAAAGGTTGGGAAAATTCATTATTCATCATGCAAATTCGGAAGGTAAGCGTGCATGAATGGAAAATGAGCATGAAAAATTCAGCTTGCTTCACAAGAGACACAATCTTACAGGTTGTAATACGGATTTGTATTTCTCAACAGTCCGCAACGTAACGGACCATACAAAAATATGTATGAAACAGGAAAAATTCAGTACTTATGTATTATACCGTCCAACTTTATCGCCAAATTTGAAGTCATCGCCAATGAGTTGCTAAATCGCGAATTATGGCAATCCGGCAATGGTTTAATCCGTTGGTCTTTATCGCCAAATTTATATCCGTCGTTACTAAACCGTTGGCGAAGACGGTATAATACGTAAGTACAAAAAATTCAATGTGCACATAATTATTGTACATAATGTAAAAAATACTTAATATCTACTTGGTTGCCCTCACTATAAATAAAAGAACTACTTGCAGGCATTTACGATCATTTCAAAATACATTGCTTATGATTGGTAAGTATGGAAGGAAGGCTTCAATGTAATTAATGAGACCGTTTCTGCATATATTCGTATGAACTAAGAATTATAGATGAATTTTTAGTTATCAAACTGATAAAAGAGAGCTTTATAAATCTAGATCACATAATAGTTAAAAATTTTGAAATCAGTCCTCTCCCCCTCGTTTCTTTCCCCAAGACTAACTGAGACAAAAAGTTGAAAATGTTTCAAAAAGACCTGTTTTAAATGACTTAATTATGTATAAATAATTTGAAAAGTAGAGAAGAATAAACTATAAAATATTTGTCGAGATAAAATGGGAAATAATGCCCTTTACTTTTCACACTTCCTCTTTATATTAATTTTTTCAAAAGCTTTCTTTTGTTAAAAAATCTTAAATCAGAATTTGAAAATCTTAAGTAAAACATCTGTTCTTAATAGAGATAAGGCATTCAGCAACTTATATGCTTTCGCATATGAAATATAATAAATTTATTAATGAATCTCACCAATTATGAAATGAAGTATCAGAAAATAACACGCACTTATTTCTACAAAAATATTTTAAATGGATAAAATCTCTAACTGATTATTATTAATAATAATATATTAAGAAAAAAATGCATACTATAATTTTTTACGTGAAACAATTATTTATGGTCTAATAGTTATTTTTTACAACTGAATTTGTGTAGATTGTTCAAAAATTTTACAGGTAGGATACAAAGTTTCTCCCGTTTTATTTAATTCAGGACGGAGTATCTTTTCAATTGTATTATTTTTGGCGAAAGTTCGCATTTGTCAAATTATTATTATAGTATAAATCCGTTTGTTAGTTGGATTTTGTGACGCAAGGACTAACCTTGATCCTTTTGCGCCAAACATCCATATTATTATAGTATAAATCCTCATTCAAAATCGTATTTCATATGGGGAGGGGGAAGGAGACTTTTGTGGAGCCTTTTCAGGAGCACTGTTAAAAATATGGACCATGACATTTTTTTGTGAGGTTTCCTTCCCTCCATTGCATCCATTCGGCGACAATAAATGAATTTACACTGCCAAATTGTTTACCAGTCTCTATAAATGCCTTATACTGACGGCCTTTGGCGACAGGCTGACTCGCCAAGCACATAGTTGCATTTCGTTTCGGTCAGGTCACTTAAAAAAAAAACAACTGTGACTGTCTTATTTTAATCCAGGCTGGCTTTCAATGCAATGAAAAAAATCAACCGTTTGTAGATACGCACTAATCATTAAGTAGCTGAGAAATGACATAATTGCATCACCACAATCGCAGCAATGCGAATGCTGGCGAGTGTTAAGTAATCCCACAATGAATAAACGGAAGAAAGTTATGCAAGTGACGTCTGGTTATGTAAGCGAGAACTCTTGCGTTAAACAGATGATTCTACATAACAATCGGCATATTTTAATTCTTTTGTTTTTGCTGGGACTGGAATGAAGAAAGTTCTGGTAGTGGCATTTGAATTATAAACGAATTATAATAATAAATGTATCGATAACCATTCAAAGCAATGACCAATTAACCAACATTATCCAATTTCTAGTGCAAGTAATGTTTGTCTTGGAAAGTCTTAATCTATACTACTATTATAAATGTGAAGGTTTGGATGGATGGATGATGGTAGTCAATCATGTTAGAACGAAATTAGATGAAATTTAGCACAGAGAGAGGTTATAGTCTATAATAGGAAAATGGCTACTATTTATTCCGGTTAATTTTTTTATTAATTAAAAACTAACTTTCCATCAAAAATCTTCATCTCCCCAACGCCGACTGAGTAAGACTTCAGTTTCTTTTTGGCGGAATTCTACATTGTTTGGCGATTTTTTGCTTGCGTCTGGCTAACGGAAAGGTACCAAAAAAAAACATAATAAAAGAAATGAAAAATTTCTAAATCGTACTACCCCAACTGGAGTAAAAATTTCACGCATTTGCGTTGCCCCAATCGCTGTTGAATTGGCATGCACGGTTTGTTCTTCACTTATTTTTTCCCCAATCAAATGAGGTAGAGATAACATGTTTCCAACCGATTATTTCAAGCGATTCTGTTTATCTCCTTAGTGTTTGATGCATTTAAATCAAACATAGTTAATTAATCGATTTTTCGAATTCATTTTGAAGTAAAACAATAAAGGAAATCAAAAATTTCTAATCTGCATAACGTTACCCCAACTGGCGTAGAAAATTCACGCATGTGCAATATTGTTGTAGATATGTTAATCTCGATCGATAAATAAAATAGAAATGATTTTTTAAAAAAACAAGAAATTTGATATTTCAGTACGTTACTCATTCTATATTTTCTATAAAAATATAGAATGAAGAAACTGATTATCAAACTGATCAACAAAATGAATGAACTGATGATGAAGAAAATAAAAATGAAGAAACCGATCATTCTGAAATCATAGGATGCAGTTCGAAAACCAAAGTAGAATTTCTATACGTTCCCCATAAATAATAATAATAATAAAAAAAAAACTTAAGTACTTCTCTTAATCAGTCTGATATGATGTCTGACGTGCACCTGCCGATCGCAGCACCTGCCGCTATTTTTGGACAGCAACTTCTTTTTTAAATTCAACGTACACATCTCAGACTTTTACTTACGATCTCAAAGTGATAATTTTTTTAAGATCCATCTTATTTACAAAGGCACAGCTGAAAGACAATAAGAAAAATGCTACACCTGCAACTTGAATAAACGCGGCGGAAGGTCGCAGTTAAAAAAAAAAGGCAGGGAACTTTTAAAACGGGTTGCAGACTCCACCCATATTTATAACACTTTTAAGACATAGGTTCACAACAAAGAGAGAACCTTAACTTGCAATTTTTTTTTGTACGTGTGAGCATGCGCGCAATTGCTTTTTTGAATAATAAACACCTTTTTAGAAACTTAACAATTGCTTTTAGAAGGGCAGTTCTGGTGGTAGGTAAACGACTTTGAAGTTTAAATCTTCTTAAGAATAATAATAAAAACGCTCACAAAATATTGAGTTAACTCACAAAATCTTCAATAATATAATAGATTCAAACCTTGTTGATATACGCATATATTATTTCAAAAATCATGTTCACCTTATTGCTCAGTTTATTACATTAAAACTGCTTCAACAAATCGTTCAGAGGACACTTCAACATAATGTACTAATGAGAGCTACATAATTGAGCAGGGAGAAAATATTGATTTATTTACTATTGAGAACGAGGTATAAAATTTTATATCAAAATGTAATAAATCATATACTCTATCCGTAAAATATATTGGTTTTGGAAATAATATGTATGTATTAGTTTTAAGGCCGGCTTTCTGGCACAGAGGTAGCGTGTCTTCCTCGGGTTCTGGGAGTCTCGGGTCGTACATGATTGTTCTTCTGTGTGCTATTTGTGAGATGTGAGACTGTGCCCCCCCACGTAAAAAGGAACTATGCGAGCGACTGTGATGAGTGTGTAGCTAAGTCGTACTCTTGGCTCAAGTTGGCACTACTTCAAAAGCAAGAGATGCTTATACGGCTTAAAATCTGCAGTTGAAACACTAGCAGGGCTTGTCCATGGCAAGTGCCATATGTAACAACATAGTTTTTAATGCAATATTTATTTAATTTTTGGAAGTTAGTCCGAGTGCTTATAAGATGATATTAAAGAATAAAATTCAGAAAACTTAAGTTCTTCGCACTGACATAAGAAAGGGCGAAAAATTAAAATATTTCAAATATTAATTTTCATTATTAAATATTAAATGCAAATTGAATTAAAAAATCATCCGAAAATGTGATGGTTAAAATTTATTTCAACCATCACATCATTTTTTAAAAAAAGTTTAATTATCACATACTATCTTCATATTTAATTTAAACATTAGAAATAAATTCTATTTTAAGGATAAAATTAATCAAAAATAACTTTTAAAAAATTAAACTTCCTCATGAAGGAATTTTTATAACACAAATTCCAAAATATTCTTCGAAAAAATTATATTATGAATAAATCGATTAATGATATTATGAATTATCGATTTATTATATTATTAATATTATGAATAAATCTTAATTCGATTATTAGTATTATGAATAAATCGATTAATGAAATAAAATTTTAACATTCTCAACTGATTTTGCTCGTCATAAAAACTACAAGATAGCCAAAAGCCACAAATTAATTTCAAAGAATGGAATAAAACCAAAATTTCCATTTATTCTAGTGCTGATGTTTTATTTCTTTTCAAATTTTAAACAATGAGATATTTAAATACGAATCATTTCTTCAAGTCTTTCACTTAGTTGTTCTTCATCTATTTTAAACACAAATTGTCTAGTTGCCATTCTGCTTAAACAAAGCTTTTAAAATATATATTTATGAAACCAGAAGTGAAGAGTCCTAAGAATTCTAAATACAACTTTAAATTTGAATATAGATAATTATGCATGCTATAACATTTTAATTCACATAGGAGTTAACGTATTCTCTTGTGCAATAAAATACAGGAATATTCCCTTTCATATATTATTAAATATTCTTATAGGATGCAAAACAAAGACTTTTCTTTTAATGGGCATTATAATCAAAGAATAATACAATACTCATGAGGAAACAATGTTTCTCAACTCAACTGAAAATGCCTTTTACTTCCTGAATACTTTCGGAATTTTTTCTAGACTTGTGCAACAACTTCTCTCTTTCATTTTCAAAACTTAAATAGCATTAAGTAGAATTAGTATTTTTATTAATATATTTGTTTATTTGTTTATAATCCATCATTCGAGTCTATGTCACGGAACGGCGATATTCAAAGTTTAACGGGTCGAGGTGCTGCTTGTACAAGAGCCTCGAGCAAATCGTGAGCGAATTAATGAGCCAAATAGCAGCCACTTTTTAGTGTCGACTCCAAACGACACCAGTCGAGGAAAACAAGGGGCAGCCTAATATTCCAACCAATATCACGATGTTAATACGGAGAAAAACAAATAATGGGGTACTTTTCCGTTAACCGGAGGCCAGCAAAATTTGACGGAATTCTATATTACAAGGCGATTTTTCATTAGCGCCCGGCTAACTTAAAAGCACCTAAATTTTTTATAGTAAAATTGAAGTGCATTTGAAGAACAAAGTACGAAATAAAAACTTATCTTTTTAAATTTTCATATTTCATCCAATAGATCCTTCACCTAATTTCTTTCTTTTCTAAGCTATTTTTATTATAATTCTGAAAAAATTTAAATTCAACTGAAAGTCGAAGTTAATAATACATGCAGATATTGTAAAGGTGACTGATACTCCATTGAATTTAAAACAAATGATTTTTTTTACGCTTAGAGAGCAAACTTTATAAATTTAATTTAAAAATGAGAGTATAATTAAACGCAATTATGTAGCTGTAACCCATCTTAATGATGCATTGAGCATAAATTAATTATTGTATTCGAAGCAATGAAGTAAATTTATAGATCAATGAATTGGAATTGGTTCAGTATTATATAAATACGTGTATTTCGTCGCCAAGCCTAAATTACTGTGATTAATTTAGTTTAAAAACTGTTATAAAATCACCAAAAATGTGTATACAATATTAATTTAAGGCACTTTTCCGCTAGCCGAGTGCCAATTAAAAATCGCTAAAGAAATTTGGCGGAATTCTACATCATTTGGCGATTTTTCGCTGGCGCCAGGCTAGGGGAAAAGTACCTGCTTCAGCAGGTGATGAAGTGAATATACAAAGACAGACTGAGAGAGAGAAAGAGAAATAAAGTTTCATCAAAAGAGGCATTAAGGAACACATTTCTGTAATGTTCATAATGTTTAGTTCTGCATTCTTTATTCAATATGCAGTTATAAAAAGATTTTCCATATTAGTTTGGAAATTAAAAAATCTCTAGAGTAACATATAATGTGAATTAAATATGATTAAAAGAATCGATTAGATTTTGTTGTTACATTTTTTTTAGGTTTCAAAAGCTTCTTTGATTTTAGAATCAAGATCATTTCCTGTTCATGATCTGAAGTCAACATAAAATAAGTTAGAAAAAAATGAAAAACAGGAATTTAAATTATTAACAACAATTAATCAAACCCTTTTAATCAGCTAAATTTGATCCATGATTAATAATCGGGTTTTGATTTGATTGTGTGGAATTTTCTCAAATTTAATTACATTAACAGATTAATCAGGCTTTGATCTTACACGCAAGATTAGCTGATAATAAATTTGGAAAAACGAATTTTATAACAACAAAATATTTATAATAATGATAGTTGTAAATAAAAGATTAAAATGAAAAAAAAAACACTCTTTTAAAACACTAATAAACGAGTGATTTTAGAAATTTTTTTAAAAAATATTTACAATTCGTATCTGGAAGGAAAATGACAGAAAATTTCTTTTAAAAATAAAAAGTTATTTTTAAATTTTAATAAGAAATACATACATCATTAAAAATTATAACTTTATACACATCGTTAAACATACGGTATGCTTCAGCATATACGGAGATATTCTGTTCCTCTTTTTTTTCCCCCTAAATACATGGGACATGGTTCCCTTTTGTTAAACATAATATACTGGAATGCCTATAATTTGACTAAAAGTACACAATCTTTTAATCTAATTCGATCAACTTGCCAAAGTTTACAAAAACATCCATATTCAAATTTTAACACATTTCTAGGTTTTTCATAAGTGTTGGCAATTTAACTTCTTTTGCATTGAATGTCTTAAGCATCTTGAAATCATTCATCCGTATCTGCCCATATTTATTTTTGAACAAACTGCAAATGAGGACTCTTCGGAAACAAACTACAACCAATCAACTTAAAATTTTAATATAAAGTTTTTTTATTTCCTGGCTTAAGATGAAATTATTCTCTTACTATTCCGAAGCTGGAAATACCAAAAGACTATCAAGCCAAAATTGACAGATTTTTTACCCTAACCACTTGACATACGAATTTATTTAACTTTCTAATTAGATAACTCATCCTATTTTGGTAATTTATTGTTTATTTGATTTTTTTAAAATAATATATGGAGCATTTGGGATACCAAATCGTTTCATATTGATTTTTTCGTATTTAAATACTTAATTCTGTGGCTTAATTGTAGACTTGAAAATAAAAATTCAGTAATTCGATGCGCGTGTCAGACACGTCATTGTATGCGAAGTTGTTAAAAGTAACAGAAATAATTTTGTGCTTTTTAAGCAAACGATCCAAAAAGAAATCAAACCGCAGAACACAACCTCCAATTGTCAAAATCGTCAACTTAATGCTAATAATAGATTCCTCTCGTCTAATTATATCCATTCAACTTGATTGAACGGTCTTTTCAAAAAGCACATTCACAGAAAGAAAGAGAAAAGGATTCCACTCCACCAAGGAGCAGAACGCATTATGTACGAGGCCCTAAATTTCGATGAAAGGGCTAAGTCTCTTAACGATAATCACGCAGAAATTCATGCGGGGACATACATCTCCGAGATAAAGTAGGACCATCCATTACATCTCCTGGGTAACTTCAAAGCGGAAATTTCCCGGGGAACACAATTTACGCCCATGGTCGCAATTTGAAAATAAACAGACGACAAAAACCAGTCTCCGGCTAAAACCCTCCTCCTAAAACAATTTCGCCTTCCACTAAGAGGTAATTTTTCAGTCTTTTGCGGCGGCGGCCTCCACCATCTGGTATAAATAAAAGCCCGCTCCCAAATTTCGGAAAGATATATAAAAGCGCCCCCTGGTTGAGTAGAAGGCTGTTTCCCCAGTATAGTTAGAGTGGTGCGGCAACCTATTTACTCTATTTACAGAAGGGAAGCGAATATATTTTAATGAACGATGCTCCGGGGCGTAGTTCTTTAAAAATAAACACTGGGCCAACCAACTCTTTTATTTTCTTTAGGAGAACTTAGATGGAAATGAATGTTGAGAAAGAAAAAGAAAAGTTTCACTTGCAGTGTGTCGGCTGGTGGTAGGGCGGAAGAAGAGAGCACTTTTGATTTGTTTCGTCCAAGAAAAATGAGTGAATGGATTACGGGGAGATGGAAGGGAGAAATCTTGGCGAGAATTCATCTTCACGCCATACATACAGCTCAATTCCGAGATAGGATAGTGTGTGTATGGGCCCCGGAGATTTGGAATGAATTATTTAAAAGCACAGAATTTCACTGCGAGGGATCGTGGAATGGACTGAAATGAAATTCCCAGAGCAAAGATTTTTTTTTTAAATAATACTTTTTTTGTAAAACAAAAATGACTAAAAAGAAAAAAATCTTCAAATTCTCGAAATAAAAAAAAATGACATGATGAAGAAAAGTCCCAATTGTATATATATAAATACTAACTCTTATCAAAAATTTAAAAATTCTGCTCGCAAATGATTAAATTTTATAAGCTTAATACATATCTCCAACAAGATGTCAAAAAAAAAAAAATACTGGTTGGCCGCATAGTGTGCATACTTTGTAAGTATAGGTTGACTTTATTAAGTGCATGATCAATAAAATATCTAAAATATATCCACTTGAATTGAAAATGAAGTTCCATAATAATAAATAATTTAAACAGTATTCAGCTTCATGTTACGTAGTAAAAAGGCGTAAAGATAAACATATTCTAGTATTGGGATTTCTCACAAACAACATGATCATGCCCTGACCAAGCCGAAAATCTAACAAGTCGCTACTTCGAAAATTCGAACGTTTTTTGGATCGTTTGCAGTACTAAAGTGACTCATTCAATGAAACAATTAAAATGATTTAATTTAACGTGTACGAGCCCGTTGTGCTCGGCTGTTCCAAGAAATTATGTTCAACCAAAGGAACAATCCGGACTTGATTTAACAATATGACAACTGCAGAATAGAATTTTTATTAATTAATTGACATAGAATGTATAGATAGTTCATTTATACAATTTTTTTGATTGCTTAGTACTTTAATGTAAATTATTATTGTAATAAAAATAGTTTCTAAACACTATTGTATTTCATTATCAAACAAACGGGTATAGCCAAACTTCATCGCGTATCCTCTAATAAGGGAACTTTTTTCTGCACGGCATTAGCATATAATAGTTATGAAATATTAATTTTTGCCGTGATTTTATCATTTTTTCTGAATTTTCGTGCCATTCTTGACGAGTTTTTTGGCGATTAAGCTCTGGCATACAGTTAATAGTATTGAAAAATCGGATTTTGTGTTTTAACCGCGTTATTTATCACTGAATAAAGGGAAAAATTGACATTCGCAAGTCATTGCGTCTACATATTTCTAAAATTACAGACGGACATACAGTCAACTGTTTGTTGGATTTAGCCCAAAATTTGACAGCTGTCTACACTATGTAAAATTTTTGTACTGATTTTTTTTCTACATAATTCTTTCCATTTTATAGTTATTATGTTAACTTAAAACCAAACAGTCAGACAGACACACTTCCTTTGAACAGACACCCCCCCCCTCAAAAAAAAATGTTGCAAGACTGCATGCTTAACAAAGCATTTATATGTATACTATAAAGCAACAATAACTAAATAGATAAATAGAATGATAAGCGCTAGATATGTACAATTTCCAACCTTTCTTCACAAAGGGGGAAGGTTTATTTTTTATTGGGATTCATTCAGACTGAGAGTAATGAAATCAATTCTGTTACTAGGCTTTTGATTCTTTTCGGTATAAGTGAATTGTACACGTAAAATACTTCATTCATAATTTTTAAAAAAGTTGAATTCGTTAATGGTAATATTTGAAGGTGAAGAAAGCAATTCAAGAATTAAAACGAAATAAAAAAGTTCAAAATATCTGTCAATGATAAGTGGGACTATAAAAATAAAACTAGCTGGGTTTTCAGAAATCTTAGCTCATTTTGCGGAAAAATTTATTACGAAAAAAATGAAGAAAACGAAACTAAGAAAAAAATGTAAAGCACTTAAAATAATTTGCCTCCTCCAGAAAGAAAAAAAAAAAAAAAAAAACTAGCAGCTTTCCTTAAGAGGCCTTCCTTCGGGGTTGGAATTTTCATTTAATCTCGAATTATTTTCCATAAAAAGAAGCAAGCATAATCCTCTTAAAAAGATACTATTGTCTCGCTAGAGATTCTTTTTTCCTTGTCAAGATAAATATTTTGGCTATTAAAATCAAAAAGCATGTTTACGTGATATCTTTAAAATGTCCAAATTTTCAAAAGAAATATTTGATCATTCTATCTGAGATTGAACTATCTAAAGAAGGAAATATTACAATACGATAATAATTTTTGGTAAAAAAAATTAATAGGATAAAACTAGAGAAATATATGGCGAAAATTTAAAAACAATATATAGAACTTAATTTCAACTGGTACTAATATTTCGAAATATAATTTTTTTTAAAAAAAAGAATTTCTGTTGGAGACGAATTAAAAAAAACTTGTTTGGTTTTTTTTCCTTCTAAAATTTTAGAACAGATCATAAATAAATCCTATGTTTCACCTCTTTTCTTTCATTCTTTATTTTTAATATTTCGTATAACATAATGACTTCCAATATATCCTATGAAGTAGAATAATGATTTAATTACATTAATTTTAAATAAATTTTGTAATAATATATAACAAAATAAATGCTAATGCAAATCAGTATCATAATCTAATATTTAAAATCAATGTTTATAATAACACAATTTTTAAAAAAAAATGATCTGGAGGGAAAGGGACAAGTTAATATTCGTATAAATCATAAATTCACATGAATTTAAAAAAGAATAAGAAATAATAATAAAAAGAAATAATGATACAATAAATATGGATATAATGAATAAATAAAAAGAAATAATGACATTGACTAGTGATAACAAGGTTCATTATCATGTCAGAGCATGTTGTTTTTGGGATGAGGTTTATGGCGTAAATAAAAAAGGCGAAAAATAAAAAAAATTATCACCAGAACGAGCATCTCAAAAAATCTCAGCTTTAAATAACGTGATTCCATCCCATTTACAAAAGCTCTGATTTAAAAAAATAAGTTAATGATTACATCAAATAAGGTACAGAAAAATGTCATTTTGAGCACGCGATTATGTGAAATGAAACAAATAGGAAATGTGATATTTTTTTAAACAATAAATGCGAGACAAAGTGTTTTGGATATTTTGCGATACTAAATTGACAAGCTCGATGAAACAATTCAAATGAATATAAATATAATTTAACTTGCACGAGCACGTGTTGCTTGGCCGATCAAGAAATTATGTTCAGACATGATACATTGAAATATGCATAGCAGATTTCATTTTAATCTTTTTATTTTATGAAAAGAATAAGCCCATATAATAAAAGTGCAGAAAATCAAACATTTCTCAGATAGATATAAGCAAAACCGCACGCACACACAAAGCAGCAAATACAATTATTTACTGGATTTAATAATTTATTTTAAATTGTATCAAACAACAAATATTACGATCATGATTAATTGCAGATAAGACAATCATCCTCGAACTTAATTCTCAACAATTGTAAATGCTTAACTTGAAAGACAACAGTAATTACCATCCTACTTGTGTTGAAAATATCATTTTAATAAACAGAATTGGGAGTATGCCGTTCTATCCTTAAAATTGAAAGTACCCGGAATCATGAATGGCTAATTAATTCGCTACTTTTATTGGGATTCATAATAAATTGTCCAATTAACATTTAATGACACCTAATAATTTGTAAATCAGAAAATGCACCACTTAGTTTTTCCAAGTATCTAGTTAAACGATACTATTAAATTGGGAATGTATTATCTCTCTTGTTTATTTAGTTAAGAGTCATGGAAACTTTAGTAATGTTTATTGCTTCCTCATAATAGAATTAGCGTTTCAGAATGAATGAAAATGTTATTTTATGCGGTTTAAAATTCGATAATTCTACATGATAACATATGCAATCAGTTAATGGGTGAATAGCAATGTACCATTTAGAGGAATACAAAATTTTTAAAAAATATCCCTAAAGGCCGCTTTTGTTACACACAATCTTTATTCTTGAAAGTACAGAGATAAAACGGTACTTTTCCGCTAACTGGGCGGCATCGAAAACTCGTCAAAGGAATTTGGCGGAATTCAACATTACATGGCAATATTTGCTTTAAAATCACTATAAAAAATTTGGCGGAATTCTACATTATTTGGCGATATTTGCTTTATAATCACTATAAGAAATTTGGCAGAATTCTACGTTATATGGCAATATTTGCTTTATAATCACTATAAGAAATTTGGCGGGATTCTACAATATTTGGCGATATTTCGCTGCCGCATGGCTAAAGGAAAAATACCGATAAAACCATCGGTAAGTTTTAACAACTGAAAACAAAACTTTAAATTCTTTTCAGAGGAAGCATATGAAATGTTATACGATAAATTTTCCAACAAATTATGTATCACAAATTTCAGTATTTATACGACAGCTCGTTAATCAAACTAACACAATCGTAAAGATACGAATCTTGAAACATATTCAAATAAAGCCGGCACAAAAGAAAGGTACTTAATATTCACATCCAGAATTCTTTTCATTCTTGATATTCTATTCATAAAAAAGACTCGTTCGGGATAATTTTATAGCAAGTAGGTTACATGACAAGAACATTTACGATTCGGCAGTAAAGAGAGAACTAGAAAGTGGCGAAACAACTCAACAGCGCAGACGGTAACCAGACAATCTCGGAAGGAAAAGTTTTCCCAAAGAAAACTCAGAAAAATCCCCCCTCACAAATAAAAAGGGCCATCCAATACTTTTCATGAGACACCAGGTACACACCCCCAGCTGATTCGATTGGGCCTTCTATGCAACGCAATCAAAAGGGTAGGTAAATCCTCGATCCCATAAATGCCCGGTAAGCAAAAAGGGGCGAAGTCACGTGATAACAAATAAGAAGAGCAAAGGAAAAGTAATGCACTTCTCTTCCGAACAGGAAGACGGAGAAGTAAAAACACATAGCCCCAGCACCACTGCTGAAAAGAGAATTCCCTGCTGCTATCCCAGGATGTTTGATGTCTGCTGAAGTCGTAAAAACTCCAGCCATCTTGTACTCCAGGGTCGTTTCCTTCGGGAATTTCGTTACAGCAACAATCCATCCAGACTTACCTATCCAACACAGACGGGACCTTTATTCAACACTGGGGTTGCCGGAGTTGGCGAATAATCAGAGTTTCTGCTAACAAAATAACGTAACAGATCCTATTGGCATGAAGTTTTTTAAAACATACCTTATCAAACAAAAACTTTTTCATATTCAACATATAAAAGCAATATGTCTTATCCTCAGAAATGAAGTTTAATCTGATAAAGACAATTATAACAATACTAAATAAAGCAACGACTATTTCCCAGGTCAATAAAATATATTGATTTAAAAATATTATACATGAATTTCATCATACTATTAAACAAAATTTAATGATTTAATTTTTTTTGAAATTGAACGATTATTGTTGTTTTTACGGTGCTTGTCAAAGACAAGCTCGCAGAGGTAGTAGACTAATTTAACCCTTATCAGCGTCTCTTGTTTTGTAGTAGTGCCAACTAGGGCCAAGAATATGACTCTTGCTACTCACTCATCACCGTCGCTTGCACAGCTCCTTTTTACAGGGGTGCATATTCACACCCCTCTCAGATAGAACACAGAAGAACAACCATGCCCGAACCAGGACTCGAACCCGGGATGCCTCAATCACGGGAAAGACGAGCTATCTCTACGCTAGAAAGCCGACTTGACGATTATTAGTATAAGTAGGACGGTGGGGGATAAAGAGATAATTTCCTTCTTTAATGTGCAATTAAAAATATTTTATTGCTTCATTAGAATAGTTAAAAATATTAACACAAACTAGTTGAAGTATTACATGCCAGGATTATATACATGTATGTTAAATAGGATAAAACGCAATACATTCGTATAAAGCACATTACAATAAAAAAAAAAGAACGTACGTTCATATAAAGCCCATTACAATAAAAAAAGAACGATGATGAAAGTTGTTTAGTTGTGCCAGTCTATTTTCAATAGAATTTGACAAATCGTTCGTGAATTTTTTTTTTCTCATTTAAAAGCGAGAGGAGGGGGGGTAGAACTTTATTATCTTAAATTGCATATAAACTGTAAATTTTTTTAAAAAAAGATTCTTTAAGTATCAATAAATTATATATTCTGATTAAGAGAGTACTCTTACATTTGGAATTTTGGGAAATAAGAAAGATAAGACTTCTCATTCATAAATACCATTGAAAAATAAATTTAATTTATATTTATAAGGTAAATTATTTATTAAACTCTTTCTGATTAAAAAACAAAAAGCTTCAATTTTTGGATTTTACTTTCACAAAAGAACTTGACAGAAACGATGCCATTTATACTTATGGAACTCCATCGAGAAAACAGGTTCACTTAAGTCTTCTATTAGCAGATTATATTCCGAATGCGCGTTCCAATATAATGATTCATCATTCCACTATAAATTAAAAAATTTTGAAAATGTATTTTTAAATATATTTCACAGACTCTTTTAACTTTTCTAGAACACAAACATGCCAAATTTGGCGATGAATGAAAAAACAACTCATCCGGAAAATGGCAACCCGAAGCAATCTCGGTATTTGTGCTGCTTCGTCTCAATCTTCTACACAGTATGATAGGAGAGCTTCTTCCGAGTCGCAAAACAGCCTCGTAAATTTGTATTTTTCGTTACATGAAATTCGTGAATACACAGAACAGCAACACATGATTTTGGAGATGGTGAAGGAAAATAATATAAGAGTATCCGCCATAAGTTGGAAAATAAATCACCAAACAAATAAGTAATCGAGAAATTAGCTTTTTCACATACAACGATCATAATTTTTGATAGTTCTTTAAACTATTTAAAACTTCGAGCATTTTAAACAATACATTTGATTTCTTTACTTAAGTATTTTATGAAAAGTAAGACATAATATCAAAAACGCGATTAATTTATAAATATTAAAATACAGAGCTTTATTTCGAAATTTTGATAGTCAGAAATGAAAATAAACACCATCATAAAGCCACAATTTTTAAATTTAATAGAAATCTGTGGGTAAAAGAAACAAATTAATATAGGAAATTTGAATAGTTTTCCACTAATCAAAATTTAATGTAATAATTTTTATCAAAAATATGTCAAACTGACTTAAGACGTCAACGATATAATAATAACAACAAATTTACGTTTGAACTTATAGTCATAGGTATAACAAAAAGTCCTTAATAAAGTGTGTGATTCATAAGGAGTATAAAAAAGTTTAAAATGTTGGTTGGTTCTAATGGCACTTGCCTATGGACAAGCTCGCTGCTGGACCCAGCAGCAGATTTAAGCCGAGTGAAGCGTCTCTTGTTTCAAGTAGCGCCAACTAGGGCCAAGAGTACGACTTTTGCTACACACTCATCTCATTCGCTTGCACAACCCCTTTTTACAGGGGGGCACATTCACACATCTCACAGATAGTACACAGAATAACAACCATGCCCGAACCAGGACTCGAACCCGGGACCTCCTGAACACGAGGCAGACGCGCTACCCCTGTGCCAGCAAGCCGGCAGTTAAAAATGTAAATGAATTTAAAGAAATTCCTATCGAATGCTGCATAATTTACATTGTTTGACTAAATACTTCAAAGTATAAGAAGTGAGAATTTTTGCTTATGCTTCTATGCATAAATAAACTCAAGTTATATAAAAAAGAGAACATTTATGAAGCAGTTGATTATAACCATGCCAACTCATTTTTCCAGTATGACATATCAATCGAAATATATTTTATATAAAATTTAGTTGGTCTTGTGGCTGGTGCGAATTGTCCTATGACCGAACTTGCAACGTTCTGGTTTGTAGCCAAGTAACATAATCATTAGAAAAAAGTGACACTTCAGTCCTATGGATTTTATCTGGGTTAAAAGGTTTCCACCAGATAATCTCCAACCAATGAATCAGTAGTGAGACGCACGATACATTTGCGTCAAGCAAATGGCGAGCATGTGTGTTGGTGATGATATAGACTGTTGTATTCATTGCACCTGAAGACTTTTGCTGTCGCTAGAGGGCGCCACAACAGCTGTTGCGGATCACCACTACGTCAGATGCGGATTGCCCTAAAATCGAACTTGAAACGTACTGGTTTGTAGTCGAGTACCATAACCATTAGACAAAAGTGACACTTCAGTCCGATGGGTGTTATCTGGCTTACGAGGCTTCCACCACAGATTATCACATATTTAGAATTTCATTATCATTATTTTAGAGTTTCATTACATGGTATTTGTTTAAATTCTAATAAAATACAATAGTTACTTTTCAACAATCGAAATGAGAATTTTTAACTAACCATGATAATATACTTTGTATATTGATCCACACTAACAACTTCAATAACCATTAATTACACTATGGCGCTGATTTAAAGTTTTATAAACGTCCCATTTCAAAGCAACACTAGAGCAATTTTACGACACGCTTTATAATTTAAAACTTAGATCAGATGATAAGAACAACATCTGAGTCGATATCCCTTCCTCCAAAATTTCATTCCTCGCCAATGGGTGGACGTTTGGCCCCGATAAATTAAAAATTCATCAGATCCACCACGATGGAATCGAATGTGAAACCTTGAATTTTCTAGTACCAATATCGGCACTTCATTATAAAGCCATCGCACTTCAGTATTTATATAAAATAGTTGACACAAAAACTTTTTTGTTGTTGATAACTTAGAATTATTCCTAAAACAAACCATTGCACAGCAAACCTATTATATGTCTGGATAGATAAATGTAAGCATCAAACCTGTGTTGGTCACCTCATTCAGAAATTCTGGAATGGACGGGCAGATTTCACTTTGACGAACTACACTCAAAATTTGCTAGAGATCAGCAGTTTTAGTGTACAGATTTCTCTTCCAATCTGTTGTGTTTTTGAATTATCGTGTTAAAAAACAGAGGGACAAAATTTTTGATTTTTCTTTTTATCTCAGACTTTGAAAATTCACCGAAGTATTGAGGTCGAAATTTTTGTCACAAAATATTTCCACTTTCTATAAATTTCTTTATAAGAAAGACTTTTGATTTTTTAAAAATTGAGCAGTCAGTCGTCTAAATCCACAACCTAATTAATTAGCAAATACAGATAGCCCTTTTTTCCCAAAGCTTGTAGAGAATATGGTTCAAATAAATAAACTGCTAGAATTCAAGCAATTGGTTTGGAAGAAGTACCATAAATACTATTTGATCACGAGTGCCATTGAATAAAAAAAGTTCTCTACGTAACGAAGGATGATACAACCTAAGAGGACAACATAAAAAATAAAAAAATGGGGAAAATACCTTTCACACTCCAAATAAAGAAAGTGATTTAAAATGCAGTGGAGTGTTCCCACACATTCTCCTTTCACTGATCAATAAGTTACCTTCTAAAGCACTTTTAAGAAGTGTAATCCTGTTTGCTGCCGTTTAAATCCCCAAACAAAACTTTATCCATTGCAAATCTTTCAAAGGAAGAAAAAAAAGCATTCTGAGTAAGTTTAAGCTTCCGAAATGCTATCAAGTTCCAAGTGAAAGGATATGTAGGAGGGAAAAAAATTTCATCGGATCGTTTATTTAGTAAATATCTGATTCGGTACTAAAGTATAAAAAGCAACAATTTATTACTTGAGTTTACAGGTCAAATAAAAAATTAATTAAATCAATTCTAGCGGGAGGGGAAAAAACAAAAACAAAGAGCATATAGCTAATGTTACGTTTCTAAAAATCAGAAGAAATTAAAGAATGTTCAGTAAATTTACTTTTACTACAGCTAACTATATTGAACATAAAACACCCGCGGTACTACAGAGCCTCTAAGTCATTAATGCTAAAATCTATTGTTATTTATTAATGAGTAAATATAAAAAAAATCTCTATGATCCGACATACGAGTTAGAAGCGTCATTACATGAGGATACGTTAACATTTTTCCAATGTCAGTAATAATTTCTAATTTACATATTATTTGAGTTCAAATTCTTCAGCCTCATAGTTAACGATTCTACAACCGATACAATTTTTATTCCTTAAAGGATATTTCACTTAATTAATTTAGTATTATCTTAATATTTTTTAGTTATTTCGCAAATTTCAATTAAAGAAGTGATATAAACTCACACCTCAGCAAATTTAAAATGGCACAAATTTGGTTTAAGAAATATTTTTAATAGCAATAATTTTAAAAGCAAAATGAGCCTGAGATAGTACCGATGATAATCAAACGAATTTTTTATAGGAACCTTTGATTTCCAATTAAAAAAACCTTTTTCATAAGAATGGAATAAAATTTCTACACTTTAAACAAAAAATTTACAGATATTTAAGCTTATAGAGTCAAAAAGTGGACACTTCGTTTATTAAAAGGAGTACGTAATTAAATAAGAGGTACAAAAACTATTTCAACAATTTTTACAACATAAATTCTTAGAAAATCTGAGTCATTTACGAAACAAAACAGTTAATATTTTCCGATAGGTCATATGTTACTTTAAGGTACTATTCGACAAATGCCATTCCTAATTTGGAACAACATATTTACTTTCAACTCACTTTATTTTTTTAAAGTAATAAATATATTATTGAATGGAAATATTTAAAATTTAAGGAAAATGCAGTTTAAGAAAAGACGTAAGAAGCTGGAGAGGAAATAAAAAAGTGATAAAAAAGAAATTAGGACAAGCATGGTATAAATACTTTTGAAAAAAAAAAATCGTTAATATTCGTATTTTTTTAAAAAAATAAATCTTCTTTGTAAATTAACAATGCATGATTATTTTGATCCCATAAAATAATATAAAAATATGTGATATGTATTTCTGTGTAATGAAATGCCTGTGCATTAAAATTCTAAATACTGGTGTATGTTTTTTAAATCGAATCTTTAAATTCGATATATAGAAGTTCAGCTATATTTTTACAAAATAGTATTATAGAGGGAGTGGTTA
>JAOUZG010026641.1:14095174-14123293 GCA_026289955.1 Argiope argentata | reverse complement strand
ATATATATATATATATATATATATATATATATATATATATGCTGTTTATTATTTATAATAATATGGAGTGAATCTGTATAAAGACATAAATTTGGGAAGCAATAATTTATTTTAAAGCTATTTTTAGCATGAACTCTATCCTGCAAAATAGGCAAAGGAAAGTATACTTCCAAGAGAAACAATAGATGGTCAATAGTGTTTGGTAGACTTGTGTATTTTTAGCCGTTCAATTTCAGGTTTATGTCTCTCTTTCTGCCACCGATTTGCGTCGCTCAAATCAAATCTCACGACTATCAGGGTGCAGCACCTGGTGTATAAATTTCCTTTGTTGAAAAACGACCTGTTATTTCCACTATTCTCTTAGGGAAAAACTCAATATCTCACACTTACCCGCAAATCATCCCACACGATTTCTTGGTGAATACCAAGCAGAGATGCACAGATTATGGAGATACCGTATTCACACACATTTATATATATCTTTTTTGCGAGTACAAGAGAAAACCAACATTTATAGCTCATCACTCACGGGCCCGAAACAGAACAATAATCCAGAAATTTCCGAAAGGGAAGAAATGTGCTATTACCCAATCACAACTACACTTTTACGACTTTCAATTTCTGTAATGTTTCGCACGCAACTCTCGATGTACAATAAATCTCGAAGCGAGCCTTTTACCCTAATGTGGTCCCATCCATTATTCATGCGAATTCAAAGAATAATGTTTTATGTGCTTAAATGCCAGAATATTATAATTTATAGGGGATAGGCCGTTTTCAAAGAAGGAACACGATTGGGTGTGTCGCCATCACTCAAAAGCAGAGTCCTCAGCCATTCGGTTTTCCATAGAAATCTTCCAAAGCGGATTCTTGAGGACGATTTCGCATACCATTAGATTTTTACAACTCAACACAGCGCAGACCCATGTGTATAACGGAATTCGCGGTACCACTGGTCTGAAATGATTCGTTTGTCGCGTTTTCATTTTAAGAAGGCAGATTTTCAGAATTCCATAAAATGCATTAGCTTCCATTCGCAGCATGATCCTTCATTATCGTAGCCTTAATGATTCAGAAGTGTTACTATAAAACCAGTAAATAATAAAAGCTTTTCACATATTTCAG
The DNA here is from genome assembly GCA_026289955.1 of Argiope argentata. Lineage (NCBI taxonomy): Eukaryota > Metazoa > Arthropoda > Arachnida > Araneae > Araneidae > Argiope > Argiope argentata. The sequence continues at coordinate 14,122,168 of JAOUZG010026641.1, read as the reverse complement.
TAACTGCCAGCAAATTGCTTTTTGATGAAAAATAATATTTCATTGCATCAAAAATAATTACACTACTAATATTAGTGAAAGGTATAATGCAACCTCTTCTCCAATAATCCTTTCTGGCCTTATTCTGTTGCTATCATATAATGATGATGCAAATGAATTACTAGCAGTTATTATGGAATGCACTTGTTTTCTTAGAGAACAAATTCTAAAATATGGATTTTTCCAGGGAAAAAAATTTCCTCTCACATATGAAAATGAGATCTCTCTCCATTTTTCAAATCAATTCCATTATTTAAGTGAAAAAGAATTTTTACTAGTTGAATACACGTACCTTTATATTCAGATAATTGTATATGCATATGTATATAATGCATTTTTAATGTTTCCCAATTTAAAAGTATTTACTGTAAAATGTAATTTGATGTATATAATGTAAAATATAATGTTTATCTCCTCTCCTCTTTTTTCTGGACCAATATGAGTCCTCATCTCCTTTGTTGTTTGTAAGGGTTCTAACATCAACGAGTGTCGTTAGTTTTGTCTTACTAGGTGGGGTTGCTTTTCGGCAGCTCCATCAAGTTTCCCGCCTGGCTTCTGGCTAAAGCCTGGTTCCAACGACCTGCGAATCTTCAGACGCCCAACGCGTTCCCTCATTTTATCACTCTTGCGGTTTTTTAGGTTCCTTTGATGTCTGGACACTTTACCGACAATTTGCGGGAAAACTTCGGATGCGTCCACAGGCTCATCAAAGGACCCCAAGAAATCGCAAGAGGGGTAAAATGGGGGAACTCGTGGCCCGCCGGAAGATTCGTAGGTCGTTGGAACTAGGCTTAAATCGAAGAATTACTTGCATGTTTACCCTTACAACTGAATATAGGTAGAATAAATGGTATAGCCAGGAATGCATTGTATATTTTCATCGTAGCAGGAGATCCCTAGGCAAGGTTTTGCGACCTTCACCCACTTTAGATTAAACATGATCGGGAGATGAGGTGACGTTGCTATGCTATAATCAAACACCACTTTAAAAAATTAATGACATAAATCAAAAGACAGTATATACATATTTGAAATCATTCAAAATTGTTAAATCTTATTCCATGTAGAAAAGAGGAGTGTTGATTTCTTTCCTTTCCTTAATACAAAAAGTTTGTGTTAATTACACTGAAGAGAACAGGTAAGTTGTCTTAAAAGGTGGGTGCGTATCATGCAATGCCACCACCAAACAGTGATATTAAAAAAGACACAATCGTTTGATTTTCGCAATGGTCTTTTAATACCTAACTCAATTACACTTTATGTTAACGCCAACTTCATTGTGCAGTAACATCAGATAGACAGATCATTGTTCTGAATTTTTCTTGGTCGCCCAATAAAGGTTTTTATTATAATATGATATTTTTTAATTGCAAAAGCAAACGGATAAATCCAACATGGTAGCAATTTCATATCAAAATTAAGTGATTTGCAAAAATCATGTACTGTCATTTTTCTCAACTAATGAATTATTTTTTCATTATTATTACTTAAAATTTGTTAGTGAGTTTTTTAAAAAAATTAGAGTTTTCTGTTGCTTTATTAGCAAATCCGCACCTTTTATAAAATAATATACATTTTCAGCTTATAATAAGAAAGTATTTCCCTAAAATCCATACATTTTGATACAGGCTGATATATTTAAACTTTCTTTTTTCCGTTATTTCTTTAAACCAATCATTGCTGCTTGTCGATAACTCTACAGAAAACACCAGTAACAGTTAGCTTAGAATAAGAAAGCATTTCCCTAAAATCCATTCATTTTGATACAGGCCGATATATTTTAACTTCCTTTCCCCCCCCCCCCATGATTTCTTTAAACAAATCATTGCTGCTTGTCGATAACTCTACAGTAAACAACAGTAACAGTTCAGCGAAATCAACACTTCAAATTCAAAATTTCCCAAACATTTTTATTACTTCGCAAGAAAATAAATCGAAACACTGCAATAAGTCACCAAGTTTCCAAGTTCTTTTTTCCTCCAAGATCCAGGAAGTCAACGCGCAAGGAGGACGTTAAGATTTTTTTAACCATTAATAATAACCGATGACGCTGATCGCTCGTTAATACGCACTAAAAGAATAATTGGAAAACAATAGTTCTGCAACCCCTAATTTTAACGCGAGCATAGCGTGACTTGTGCATCATTATTCATTTTAATATACAGCAATTTCTGTTGCTTTTTCGTTTAAGGAACGCACAGCATTAGACTGAACCACGCCCTCCCTAACAAGACACGTGTTGCTCACGGTTTCCTTAAGACATTTCCGTAAGAAACTCGATTTTTACAGAGCCCGGCACACTGTTTTTGCAAGCAATTATCAAAAATTATCCAAGGGTTTGATAATTAATAGCAGAACAAAGATAAGCTTAAAGTAGATTAGAATCAAAACCAATGCATTTTCCAATTTTGTTTTACAATTTAAAACCAGTGAGATTGTCTCATCCCTATATTTTCTTATATACAAGCCGCCCTTAGCAACTAGTTTGTTTTCCACACAATTGTCCTTTTTAAATGTTTATTTTGATATACTCAACCCTTACCGATACTCATTTGGTAGCGATAAATTCTATTTTAGCGCTTGTTTAATTTCCTATTTAATACATGTATGTTGTTTCCGCCGGCTTTCTTGCACAGAGGTAGCGCGTCTTTCTCGTGTTCTGGGAGTCCCGGGTTCGAGTCCCTGTTCGGGCATGGTTGTTCTGTGGACTATCTGTGAGATGTGTGACTGTGCCCCCCTGTAAAAAGGGGTTGTGAAAGCAAATGTGGCGAGTGTGTAGCTAAGTCGTACTCTTGGCCCTCGTTGGCACTGCTTCAAAAGCAAGAGACGCTTTTTTCGGCTTAAATCTGCTGCAGAATCAGCGGGGGGCTTGTCCATGACAAGTGCCATCAGTAACAACAACAACATGTTGTTTCCTTAGACTTAATGGAAGGCAGCCGTCTTCAAAGCATTTCTAACAACATTTTTCAGCGTCATTAATAAGCTAAACATTAAAGTAAGCGTTGCAAAAAACTTACAACGAAGCTGCCTGAAAAGCTCGTACAATTTTATTTACATTTACTTGTTCTAATTCACCAATAAGAGCGATTTCCATGAATCGTATAAGAGTTTATATTATATATATATAATGAGATAAAGATTTTTATAACGTGGCGCTTTATTGATTATTTGCTATAGAAATCCTTCATTTATATAAGCCCTACCATATACTATGGAATCTCATTGTCATGCTATTACTCTATTCATCTGTTATGTTCGTAGATTCACAACTTCGAGTTCAAGAACTCCATAACACTCCCCTCAAATCGGCATTTATTGTTAAACTTTGTAGAGCGATGTAATGAATTGATTATGTACATTGGATCACACCACAATTTATAATCGTTATATCCCATAATAATAGTAACAAGAGAATATTTAAACGAGTATAGTTTCAAATTCTTTTAACAGTAGTTGTAGTGCAAAATTGTGAAATCTTCAATAAAAATTAATGATATCTATCAATTATTTCCACCCAATTCTAAGTTAATATTTAGTAATTTGATTATTACTAATTATAATTAATTTTTTTAATTTCACCCACTGATAGGGTACATTCGTTTCATTATAGTTGAAAGCCAAACTACTTTAAAAGTAAGATAGGCGGGGTGTAGGGATTTCACGAAAAGATCGATAAATAACTCTAGTTCAGCTCTAAATGCATCAAAAGAGCATAAAAGAAAAGAGATTAATCAGAAAAATGCAATTACATTAGCTGCGAAACTATTTAGGCGCAAAAGAATAATCTTATCAAGTGTTTGGAAAAGTACTTTCAGAAATAATTGTCAAGGTGGATCTTGAGATACGTTGGTTCTTCGACGAAAATAGAACTGTGGGCGTAAAACGATGACTGGAATGATTTGCCACTAAAATTCTCAAATCTACATTGCTTCGAATTTTTAAAGAAGAAAATCCATAAAAGGAGTTTCAAGTAATATAAAACCATTTCTATTAGAAAAAAATAAAAAAATCAAAACATCGCAATCAAGGAATTTTAGTTTCATTAGTAGGAAATTTTCAGAAAATTCCAGAAATTATGTGAACAATAACAATAAACATTTCGAACAATAATTTTTTTACTTATTTTTTGACACACACACACACACTGCTATTATTTTGGAACTAACTAATTTACCAACGATACAGAGGGAATACAAATTTACAATTTCGATATCTGGGCAATATACGAGAATTTATTTGTTTTGCTTAAAATGTTAGAGCTTCCGTGTAAGCTTAAAAGCTTAGAACTACCGCGTATATGATGGAAATCAGGACCCCAGGACCCAGATGGACGTTACGTATTTCTGACTCTATAGAGATTGTTTATTTGCCATACGTATGTTCACAATTTAATTTGTCAATTCCCCCTCCCCGTTTTTAGTTGGCAATCTAATTCCCCTGTAAGTTCAACCCATAGACACCGATGGCATTCTCTCTGGAAATCGTTGAATGCTGTATCATCTCTTTTTTTTTCCTTTAGCAATTTCTCTCTCTCTCTCTTTCTCCCATCTTGTGCTCATCCAACTGGTTAGATAACTTAGCGTTTTAGGCACCGGAGGCACAGGATGGCGTTATGTAAGTTATGTAAGCGCGTACAAAGGTATACAGAATACATTATTAGAATAGCTTTCTTATAATATGACTATAAATATGAAACGTTACATAAAGAAAGCGATTGCTGTTTAACAATAATTATTAGGAAAAAGAATTAAAAAATTTCGTTATGGGAGTTAGTATAGTAGAAGATACTGCTAATTCGCAACGGATACACCTTTTGTATTAGAATAGATGCAATTATCAATATAATGCACTACTCTTATTTATTTTTTATTGAAATGCTTACAGAAAAAAAAAAAATTCGAAAACTTGACAAAATCCAATTTTTTTTTAACTCACTTTTTACAAATGACACGTCAATACCTAACCAGGCAGACGCCTTTACCATCACTACTTTAAACACTTAAAACTAAATTATTCATTAATACATTTAATGTTTAATACTAAAAAAACAGTACAACTTTAATGTACAAAAGTTACTCCAACAGCAATAAGGAACGTTTCTTAAATGCACATTCCTGAGAAGAAAAATTACGCGGCAGAACCACGCCAGACACGAGTATATCAATCGCTCTTTTTTCACGCATTCAAAACCGAAATAGCGAGCCCACGTCGGGCGCATTCGGGGATATCTTTTTAAATGTTTAGCAGACAGGTGTGGTTTTACTTCTTGAAAGCATTCGGCGTGACGTCATCGAATACCTCGCGACATCCCTCCACCCTCCCACCAGCCTGTTTCAAGCCACCTTCAGATCGCTCCACAGTATGTATGTGGGGAACAGTGATTCATTCTATAGTAAGTAGTCTTCGCTAATTACTCAAGACGGTGGACAATTGGAGAGTTGTATTCTTACACGAAGATTAATTCCACGGATTCATTTGGGAATTAAAATGGGGAGGGGGGATTGAAAGGAAAATTTCAACTGAAACTTCGAAAACAAGAAGTATATAAGTCATCCAATGATGAACAAATTTAGAACTTTTTCAAAAGAATTGCATACAAGAGAAAAATGTTAACTTCTAAATGCGAAGAATACTATTAAATTTAGTCTTGGAGAAAACTATGTGGATACAGCAATGATTTAGAAGTTATTATTAGAGAAGTTTCAGTTATTATTAGAGAAAGCAGCATGTACGCTGATGATACAGAAAATGTATGATACTTAAGTTGATAAAGTACAACAATCAAAAACATTTTAGAGTAACATTTAATTAATACCTAAAATTTAATTATTTCAAACAATTAAAGTCGATGAAAATTTAAAAACTTTACAAAATAGTACAATTTTTAAATATTTGGAAAAATATTTCTATCAGAACTTAATCATTGAAGTATTACAGTTATACTGTATATAATGCTAAGTTTGCCAAAGGCTGAATTTATTTTAGAATCAAAAGAATATTACAACATAAGTTCAATTTTTTTATATAATAAAGTTTTTTGTATAGATGTATGCGTCCAAGCGTTGTGAGTGAGTGTAGTTAGATATAAATGTAACACATATATACAATGATTTTTTAACATTTTAATTAAAAATTAAATAAGTTTTTAGGTACCATTAAATAATGCACCTTTCAACATCAAAATGAGAGATAATTTGAACTTCTCATTTTGGAACGTAAAAGATGATTTTATGCCAATATATAACTAATCTGAATTTTAATGACTTCATATAACAAAATGTTTATACATAGAAACATTTATTTACTACCTTTTTCCTGTACCAGAAATATTCGGATCCAAAATTCTTACCTATAAAGAAAAAGAAAAATAATTAAGAAATACTACCAAATGAAGAATATATTTCAAAATATACTTTTGCAAAGTAAGAATATAATTACATGAAAATAATTAATAGCAAGATGGACTTTTACTTACATTTCAGAATTTTAGAAAATTAAGACTCTTTCAATTAACAAAACTTATTACCACTACTTTTCATTCTTAAAAGTTAACAATTACTAAACAAATTATTTTTCTATACAGCCACGAAGAAGAAAGAAAACCAACGGAACTTCATCGAATACGATAATAACAAAATATATTACGCGAAGCCAAAATCAATTTTAATAATAAATCTTGTTCAAATAAATGAAAATTTCAACAGCTCGTTTGTTAAAAGTAAATTTAAAAATAGATATATTCCAAAATAACCATAATATCATGGTACGAAGAAGAAAAAAAAAAGGCTTTTTAAAATTTTGAGCGAATCCAGTGATTCAATAAATTTGCTGTTCTCGACAGATTACTGGATATAATCATGAATTTCATCGCTTCCAGATATCCATTGTAACTATCGAAATACATCAACCGCTGTGCCGTAAAGGCAGCCATCGACGCAGACGATATATATTATTCGGCTTTCAAAACAAAAGAGAGTAAATATACTACATTAAGCCATTAATTTTTAAAAGAATTTTAGAGCTCTTTTCTTTTAATTTTGAATACATTTTTCTTTAAATTATTTTTTTTATTTTGTAAATAATTATTATTTGTGTTTGTGCCATAAAATATTGTTTTTACTTTTTTTTCCACTAGAAATCTTTTTTATAAATAAAATTACTGAAACATAGCATTAAATCATGGTTTCTTCTGCTCACTGTTTTATATCTAATTTTATTTTACTAATATTAATTAAAATAACATAAAACACATATAAATAAAGAAAATGACTGCATAATACTAATAAGAATACTGAATACCAATGAATTTCATAATTTTATTGATGTTTGGATAATTCTATTTTGCAATACTTTCAATTATTCTATTGCACCATGTTTTTATGCATTGACGTTAATTTTGTGCAGAATCAATAATAATTGAAGTTAACACTGGGTAAAAAGCTATGAAGAACAATGTTATCTTTGAATGAGGTTAAATGTTACACATTTTAGATGTACAATGAACTCTTTAATGCACAAATTGTTTCGATGATATTTTTCCTTAACTTCAATCTTTAACAAATTAATAAAATCTTTATAACATTGCAATTATTAAATAACGAGATGTTTCAAACAAAACGAATTAATTTCTAAAAATTTAAATTCAATTCACAAGAAATTATAAATGGAATTATTATTTGCAAAAGAAAGCTAACACAAGAAAAGGCCATTTGAGTTAATAATTAAATTTTGAATGTTTTAAAACATTTTTTTGCGATAAATATTGAAGTACGAAGTAATATCTATATATAGGCTCAATTAATAAAAATTATAGCAGTTATATAGCTGTAATTATCATTGCGTGTTACTCAGTTATTTTAAAGGCAAGATTATTTCTTTTCTTTTTTTAAATTTAAAATGTTAAAACTATCGGAAATTATTTGTCTATTCATTAGGACACTTCTAAGGTTTTACTGAATGAATCATTGAAAATCAAGAATAGGTACAGATAAATAATAAACCTAAATTAAAATTATTTTTAAAAGTACTACGCTAATGAAATATTATTAAATATAACAAGACATTATTGTAGTTATTAACTTAGTACTTTCATAAAAAAATTTGAATTTGTTTTATCATAATACATTTAAGAATATTTGATCCTCGTCTCACCGATAATGAGATTTTTTTAATTATGGTTCTCAATTAAAAAGGCCAAATTTCATAAAACAAATTACTCACAAAAAAAAGGGATTTTGACAAAACTATGCTCCCCCCTCTACATTTTCCCCCTTTCACATTTCGTAAAAGTAATTGGCCAGTCTTAAGAGAAATTAATTGATTAAGCCTACAATTTTTTTGAAAAGAAATTTCATTTCATCTTGCTTCTAAAAGTAAAGTTTTAAAAAAAAGGAAAGAAAAAATTAAAAGGGGGGCGTGGATCGAAAAGAAATAGAATACTCATTCATCACCCCGGCACGATGAGTGATTGCATCACGAAATAAACAAAAAGAAAGGGAGAAAGAAGAGAAGGGATAAAACGAAAAGAAGAAGAAGAAGAAAATATCTTGCAAAACTTGAAATAGATTTCTTCAAAGCGCAGGGTTCTCAGTTTTCAAAAAAAAAAAAAAAAAAAAAAAAAAAACTGTAAACTTTAAATTTTTTTTTTTTTAAAAAAAAAAAAAAAAAAAAAAAAAAAAAACTGTGATCTTTAACTTTATTTTTTTTAAACCGAAAAAAATAAAATAAGAACATCGCTGTGTGTCGTAAATAAGCTCACACGAAAGAATCCGACAAGCTGTTATCTAATTTGAACAGAAAGTAATCATCGATACTTCGCATAACAAACATCTTGTAAACTTTAAAAAAAACCCTCCGACATACGAATGACATTCAAGCGACATTCTTATTAAAGATAACACGTTTCTTTACGCAAAATAATAATAATAAAATTTTTTAAGCCGAAATGAATTTTAGTTATACCTTCTTTCTGAAACATCTAGTAATGGTTAAAGCAGATGCCGGGCAGGTTTAATAAATATCAAAATATTCATATTAATTAATATGTCATAATACAAAAAAGATACTATTAATTGAAATGAGTGATGATCGGTTATTAGTAGAAAATTAAATTAACATTTGAACTTCAAATTAACATTTGATCTTCTTAACATTAATGATTTTATGTTTTGGAGATATAACTATTATTAACACATTGTTTGAGATGCTCTTCTTGGAAGGAACTAGTGAATGAATTTGGGGTTTAAGTTGATTTTGGAGAGTCTTTTTAGGCCTATTCATTCGTGTGTGTGTGTGTGTATATATATATATATATATATAAAGAGAGAGAGAGAGAGAACATTAATTTTTTCTGTGTTTTGAATATTTTCATTTATTTTTTTATATCTTAGCGATTTGATTGTTCTTTTCCCTGTTGTCAATTTCTTGTTTTACATCCTTTTGTAACGGCTAGATTAAAAGTTGCAATAAAATTATAATTTAATTGAAACTCGATTTTAAATTTTAATAAAACAAATATGAACAAAAAAAACTTTTTTGTTATTATATCTGTTATTAAATGCGATAATTCGAAAACAGCATTTGGAATATAATTGTTTACCTGTTTTACAGAACATTTAAAGTTTTCGAGGTAAATTATCAATAAAAGAGAATGAATTTAGTGAAAGCCAAACAGTATGTATGTTAAATCAATAATTAAAAATACAATGATTATAAAGATTATTATTATCATTATTATTTGAAGATTATTATTATTATTATTATTATATGATGAATTGCTGATCTTCAAATGGATTATCTATCTGCCTGTCTAAATTCGCTAGCGTATGTAATGCAACAATATAAAAAAGAGAGAAAATAAAATCCCTATCTGATTATTACACAAAAACTGCAAATTTTTACTACATTTCTGTAGTAAAAATTTAAACAGTACCAAGAAGAGATTCACAATGTACACTCGATTGCTTTAGTAAAAAAAAAAAAATTGCGTACTTTTATTTATTGAAACAATTATAAATAAAAGTTAAAACGAAATCTGCTACGCATATTTCAATGTATCATGTCAGAACATCATTTCTTGAATGGCCAAGCACCACGTGCTCGGCCGTTCAAGAAATGAATTGTATTTTTATTCCTTTTAATCGTTTCATTGAATGAGTCCCTTTAATATAATTACGATCACAAAAAACTTTGTCACGCGTTTATTGTTTAAAAAAATATATCACATTTCCTATTTATTTCATTTATATAATCACATGCTCAAAATGACATTTTTCTAGGTTTTATTTGCTGTAGTCATTAACTTTATTTTTTTAATCAGTTTTTTTTGAAAGCAATGACAACACGTTATTAAAAGCTGTTTTTTTAGATGCTCGTGCAAATAATAAAATTTTTATTTTTCGCCAGCGGATTTTTGTTGATGCCAAAAAGCCCATCCCCAAAACAACGTCATGTTCTGACATGATAAAAGGGGAGATTTTAAGTTTAACAATGAAACTGACTTTAAAGTTAAATAGTAGAATATTTTGCAATCAATGCACAAAAAAAAAGTGATTTATTTTTATACTTAATAATACGAAATTTTGAACATTAAGGATATTTTCTCGCATTCTTTAGCATTGCATTGAATCCCGACCATAAAATAATATATCAAGCCTCTAACACAAGGAACGATCCACTACGCCAAGGAATAATCCCCATCCTGCAACAACTGTCAATAATATCACTTTTCACGATAACCTTGATGGAAAATCAAATAGCGCCGCAACAGCTACCAGTAATTTAATCGATTTCATAGTATCTCCGTCATCCCAGCTGTGTAATTACGATCTTGGAACGGAACGAGAAAGTTGCAGAGTGTGAAAAATGAGCAGCTGAATTATTATGAAAAAAAATATCAATATTATACACCGGTATCATTTTTTAAGTATAGAATTCGGTATGAGACGATCCCCGAAATTTCAGAGCTCTTCTACGATATTTTTTATAACGTTAGTTTTTTTTTTTTTTTTCAGAACACATAACTCAAAATATAACAAGCTAGAATGATGAAATTTGGGATATGATATTTACATGAATACACCAATCAAAACGTATAAAGAAAGATGAATGAATGGTTATGTATAAATTTTAGACTAAAACTATAAATGTGTATCAAATTTTGATAACAATCGCCCAAAAAAGAAAAGAAAAAAATGTAAAGCACGGTCTCGATTATCTTCAAGATACAATGAGCTAAACTCACTCGTAATAATACTCATTTCGCTAATAAAAAAATATTCATTTAAAATAATTAGAAGTACACATTTATTTCAGAAGCTTTGAAATTTCAAAAAATTAAGTCTCATACTAGAGCAGAAGGAGTGGTTTTTCCTAAACTTTCTAGTATACCCTCTAATAACTAATGCCAGTGAATGTCTTGTTTTTATTAGTGGCACTTGCCATGGAGAAGTTTCGTGTGGCATCAGCGAGTTTTAAGCCTAAAGGAGCGTCTCTTGTTTTGAAGTAGCTTCAACCAGGACCAAGAGTACGACTTAGCTACACACTCATCACATTCGCTTGCACAGCCCCTTTTTATAGGGAAGCATATACACACACCTTACAGATAGAACACAGAAGAACAACCATGCCCGAGCCTGGACTCGAACCCGGGAGGCCCAGCTCTCTGGGAAATCGTGCAATCCTTATGCCAGGGCGCCAGCAGTGAAGGTCTTATATAGAATTAGCGTATAATAGTTACTAAATACTAACTTTTGGCGAGAATTTGGCATTTTTACTGAGTCTTTCGTGTCATCTTTGTTTTAGATACACTTTTCTCAATTGGTTGGAAGAAAAAAATTGGCACAAAAGTGTGCTGGTAGTCGCCAAATCCCATATCAAATTTGATATGTTTAGTTAACTGGGTTTTTGAATCATGGCGTTTATGTTTCTGAAATTATAGATCAAGACATGCTCACAGCATTGTTGGATTTGGCTAACAATTTGTACCTCATTTTGATGAAAAATTACGAGATCCACCCCAAAATAGCCCTAGTATTGCTTTACAACAGGACGTTAATGTAACTAAACTATAGTTTCTCTAATATCAGTATAAGAGAACATAAAAATCTAGTACGGAAAATCTAATTTTAAAACTCATTGTATTGAAAAAAATATCGTCTTCGGCAACAAAAAGAAGAGTAGCTAAATCAGTACAAAGATTCGGTTGATTAAACCATAATGGAATCCTTCCCTCCCCCACTTCCTAAGTTAACAACTGACCTCATGCTTCAGACGGCCACGAGAATTAACATTCTTTAAACTGGAAGAATGCCAGAATGCCATTTTTGATACCAAAATCGTGACATTCAGCACAAGCTAACAAAAGCAATGATGACAGCAGGAACTTTACTTAACCCTTTTATTCATTGTTAATTTTCCGTGGCACGATCACGAAATATATTTAAAAAAATGCAAAGGTATTCACATAAATTTCCACTCGGCAGTTCTTCAAAAAAAAAAAAATCCGTCAGATAGTCAGCAACAAAAAGTTCACCCCTTTTCTCCCAATTGCTTTTCCATGACAAAGGCCGCAACTCCGAAGAGGAGAGAGGAAAAGGCAAAAAGAGGCTTCTGTCCCACAAAAGCAGAATCGAATCTCTAATGGTTTCTGATGGAAATGGAGTCGAGATGGTTATTACTACAATCATCTGAAGAGTTTCTGCCACACCTAAGAGATCAGCATGCGGACAAAAACGAACGTGCCCTTGTGCAAATTGCAATAACAAAGAGACGTGATTTCATGCTCCACTAAATGTGTCTATTGCTGCATTGGGAGCATATCCAAGAAAATGTTACAGAAACACAAAAAGTCAATGTAATAGAAAGAAAAATGAAACAATTAGCTACCTTCGACAATCAGCAGTTCGCCCACCATGATAGAATTGATTCAGTTATGTCAACGTACTTTGATTAATAACATTCCACCACACAAAAAAGTCACCAAAAAGTATACAATAAATATATGGAACATTCAAGCAAATTTGTTCGGCTTATAAGATGGTCGAATTAATAAACGAAATCGGTTCAACTGTGAGGACTAGGGACTCAATAAATATATATAAATATCCTTATATCTTTACCTTTACCACACAAACCCATAAACAAAATAACAAAAATTACGACATAAAAATAATTGTGCATTTTCTTTTGGTGCAATGTGAAAGAAAAGAAACTCTAAAATTGAGGAAGGGAAAGAAAGGGGGAAAAAGATTTAAATGAAGAACTGTTCACTCAACATATTGTGATATTTAGAGAGATCTAATTTCGAGATACTATGATCATAGCCTGACTAAGGCAGGGACATACGAGGCGGTTGCCCTGGGCCCCCACATAATTGGGGGCCCAAATGGTATATAAATATTATTTTACGTTTCCATCTTTAATGTATCGTCTATATTACTAAAGTAGTAAAGCAGATGGGGGCTCCAAAGAAGTTTTTGCTCCGGACCCCAACTAGGCTAAGTCGGGCCCTGACTATGATGTTTAAAGACGCCTACCAAACCTGAAAGGTTCAGAAAATTCAATTCCAAAGTGTTCGTTTTCGTCCTTAAAAAAAAAGAGGGGAGGGGGAAGAATACATACATCATTGCAACAGGTGGAAGCTCACCTAATAACGAAGCAATCTCAACAGCATGCCTGGAGTAATATAATTACAACTCAGCAAGAAGCAAAAATTCGGAAACATGTCCCAAGAACGTTAGAAATCTTCTCTCTTTAAAAAAATAATAAATAACAAACGACTGCAAGATCGTAGATCCACAGGCTAGGGAAAAGCTACGAAAGAGGGGCAGGGGTGGAAAAGCGAAAATGCCTCTTATTTCCGAATCCATCATTTTATCGGTAAAAAAAGACATGGTGAGGGGCTGGCAGTGATGTTATCCATTCCATCCTCTCATTAACGCCGCAGATTTCCCTCTTCAGATAGATCTTCCGGAGAGAGAGGAACGCGATCCTCAGTCGTCGAAACTCGATCCTCCTGAGGGGTGCAGGAACTCCGCGAAGGGCGGCGACCCCAATGAAAAAGCCTGTGTGTGCTCAAAGGGAGAAGGAGGGTCAGACAGCAAAAAGTGCAGCAGAAAATTTTCTCAGCTTATCCATCATCATTGAAGATCGTTCCCAGCTCTTGAGAGCAATTTTTTTCCAGCCTGGTTCGGATGTCTTGGAAACTAGCACCGGAGAATCTTCGCTGCAGCAGAAAAGCAGCCAGGCAGATGGGATATAACAAAAGAGCATGAAAGAGGTGGTATGTAAACCGTCATGTCAGGCGAGGAACGTCTGAAGGCATCCTGAAAATTACGTAGGGTCCAGATGGAATGTATTTTTTACGATTCAGTATTTATTACAAAGAAATCCAATGGAGAGTAGCAGATAAATCTATTAGACGAATTTAATTTTGTATTTAAATAAGATGCCAGTACACAAGTTCGGTATGGGTTGGTTTTAATTATATTTAATGGGGGAAAGCGATACTCGTTTTATACTGCTGGTTAATGAATGCAAACAGTTTCAAAACATTGATCGAACTTATGGAAAAATGGAAAGATGTTTCGAAAGGACAAAATAAAAACACCAAAAATTTGAAAGAGATTAGCGTTAAATTAAGTAGTAGTTATTATTTGGCTTAGTAGCCTTAAACTTAGGGTCCAGATGCAATGATATACTTTTTCCCTTCAGTATCTATTATAAGAAAATTTAATTAAGATTAGTAGAAAAACACATTCAAGTTCAAACGAATTTCTGGACTAATAGAAAATAGTGTTAAAATAGAATGTCAGTTTACCATTCTGCATGGGTTGGTTTCAATTATATTTAATGGGGGAGAGGGAAGTGATAATTGTTTTATACAACTGGTTAATGAATACAAATAGTTTCAAATCATTGATCGAACATATGGGGAAATGGAAAGATGCTTCGAAAGGACAAATTAAAAACGCCTAAAATTGAAAGAGAGTAGCATTAACTTAAGAAGTAGTTTTTATTTGCCTAAAAAATAACCTTACTATTAAGTTTAGGGTCCAGATGCAATGATATATTTTTTTACTTCGGTATTTATTTTAAGAAAATTTAATAAACATTAGTAGAAAAACGCATTAAAGTTCAGACGAATTTCTTGACTAATAAAAAAATGGTGTTAAAATAGGATGTCAGTTTACGATTCTGCATGAGTTGGTTTCAATTATATTTAATGGGGGAAAGTTACACTTGTTTTATACATTTGGTTTAAGAATACAAATAATTTCAAAACATTGACCGAACATATGTGGAAATGAAAAGATACTTCGAAAGGACAAATTAAAAGTACCAAAAATTTGAGAGAGTAGTGTTAAATTAAGAAGTAGTTATTATTTGGCTGAGTAGCCTTAAGCTCAGGGTCCAGATGTAATGATATATTTTTTCATTTCAGTATTTATTATAAGGAAATTTAATCAAGATTAGTTGAAAAACACATTAAAGTTCAGACGAATTTTTTTAAGTGTTAAAATAGATTGTCAGTTTACGATTCTGTGTGGGTTGGTTTTAATTATAATTCATGGCAAAAAACGATAGTTGTGTGACACGACTGGTTAAAGAATGAAAACAATTTCAAAAGTTTGATAGGCCATTAGAAAAGATGTTTTGAAACAGCAAATTCAAAACACAAAAAAGATGGAAGAGGTAATCGTTATTATTAGACTTATGGTCCAGATGTATTAATATTATATATATTTCATTTTAAAATTTAATTTAAGGAAATCCAACAGATAAACACATTAAAATTCCAAAGAACTAAAATTTTTTTGTTTAAATAGGTTGCCAGTTCACAATTCGGTGTCGAGTGATTAAATTAACGGTGAAACACGATAGTTGTATAATACAATTGGTCAATGAATAAAAACAATTTCAAAACATTGATAGGTCATCAAGAAAGATGTTTGGAAATGGTAAATTCAAAATACAAAAAGAGTGTAAAAGATTGATGTTATTATTCATCAGCAATCAAAATCTATAAAATGATGAAATCCAGCATTGATAGAAAATTTAAACTATTTAGCGTTAAGATATTCAGCAGCCATATGGTCGTATACCTAACGGATAAAAAAGCATTGATAAAATATTGATTAGTAGTTTAAAATATCAACAGTAATAAAAGCATCGTGGTATATGAAGAAGGTCGAATTTCATACACACAAATAGTGTTGTTTGTATTTGAACAGATATGATTGATATGGATTCAAGTGTTCATATTGACGTAAATTTAAGATTTTAGAGTAAAATATCTCACAAACCCAACTTCAGGTGTATTCTATAAATATATATATCCAAGGGTTCGTCTTCTGTTCTTATAATTTCTTTCCAGATGAACATAATCCAACTAAAATCCAATCAGCCCAAACGAATGCAAAATTTGTTTACCCAGAGTTTTATTATGATATATATAACAATTATTGTCCATAATCACAATGTAGAAATTTCATAAATAAATGAATTAAATATCAATCTGCAAGCATACAAAATCGATAAGAAAATATCAGCAAGTTTATCAGTCTGTAATTGCCATATCTCGGATTACAAATTTGACTGTAACAAATTAAACAGAGGAAAGCATCTCATGAATATTACGTATTGTCGGAATTATGGGTATTTGTTTAAATGCATATTCCATAAGAAGATCATAAAAACGTGGGATTTCTTTATCAAACAAATCCAAATTACAATTGAAAGACTTCTATGCATTACTTTTCGAATAGTATATATTTAAATAAATTTGATGTATATGACATGACAGTCAACTGGAAACAAATCAAATTAAATCTCCTATTAGGCAGTTGTAATTTATATTATATAAAATAAGAAAATAAATATTCTCTATAATCAATAAGCATTAATTTTTGAAACGGTAAATACTGAGAGTGAAACAATATCCACTTAACTATAACGTAATATAAAACATTAATAAAAAATCGAAATATATGTCTGAGTACACTCCAACCTTAAATGAAATCTTCGATCG
Organism: Argiope argentata; assembly: GCA_026289955.1. Lineage (NCBI taxonomy): Eukaryota > Metazoa > Arthropoda > Arachnida > Araneae > Araneidae > Argiope > Argiope argentata. The sequence continues at coordinate 14,105,100 of JAOUZG010026641.1, read as the reverse complement.
TTAATTTCAAGTCATCATATGAGAGAACATTAATATTTTAAGTCATTATTTATTGTAATTAATTAATCAATTTAAACCGGTTTGAAACAATCACGAGACTTCTCTATCGGTCTCTATTCCTCTCTCTCTCTCTCTCTCTCTCTCTCTCTGTATATAATTTTCAAACTTTAATTTTTAATTTTTTTTTAACTGGCAAACAAAGTTTTGGAACTCCGCCGATTTTAAGAGGAAAATAACAGCTATTATGCCATAGTTCTTCATCAGAACTTTAAAAACGCAGCTGCTGTCAAAGAAGCAAACGTAATAATAAAGAAATACTGAAAAAAGCAGGTCAACCTTTAAAAAATGCATCTTCTGTCAAAGAAGCGTGCGTAATATTAGTAATGCGATATTGATAAAAGCAGGTAAAAATATCTTTTTTGCGTCTAAATTTCGGAGACATCAAAACTTCCTAACCAAAACAACGTTATGCTCTCACGTGATAATAAAGCAGTATCATAAGCATATTAGCGTGTCTTTTCAATAACCGTTTCACACACACATTCGCCATTCAGTAATATATTTTTTAATTACTATGCACATAACTATTTTCTCGAACGAATTACATTAAATAATTAATTGGATTTAATGAATTAAACGAAGTGCAGAGTAATAAATTTAAATGCTCCTTGTATTAGTAGTGAATATACGTTCTCTTTTCAATGAATAAGATAATGCGATAAGCAATAAGAAGCTTATCATTTTTACCTGCTGGTTGTGGGAAATTTCGATAAGATAAGCAGAAAATCTGAGTCTGGCGATAGAAAAATTAAACATTTCTATTTGTTTTCAAGATATTCTCCGAAGTACGATTTTCCAGATAAATAAATGTACATGTTCTCAACTCATTACACATAAGTAGTTAAAAGATTATGTAAAAAAAAGAAGAAGAAGAAGAACTTTGTACTGATTCATAAACACGCTCTATTGCCAACTAGAAATATTTAACTAAAAAAATACTAAATTTTATTTTGTGTTCGTTGAGGGAATTATGTCAAGATAGCAAATTAACAAAAATGGTATTTATAACAGGAACCAAGAGATATAACAAGATCCGAACCCATCTGTATAACTGCATTTGAGGGGGGAATGTGTAACGCATTTTCCCCCTTCTTTATAGCTTTGTTGAAGAAATTTTTTTAACAATTATGATTTCGATGTTGGCATTAAGTTTTATTTAACACATTATTATCATGTCAGAACATGATGGTGTTTTGGGAATGAGATTTTCTGGCATCAACAAAAATCCGTAGGCGAAAAATTGAAATTTACTGCACGAGCATCTCAAGAAATCAGCTTTTAATAACGTATTACAATCGCATTTAAAAATGCTTTGATTAAAAAAATAAGTTCATGACTACAGCAAATAAAACCTAGAAAAATGTCATTTTGAAGACGTGATTCTATGAAATGAAATAGATAAGAAATGTGATATTTTTAAAAACAATAAAGGCGAGACAAATTTTTCTGGATCGTTTGCAGTACCAAAGTGACTCATTCAATGAAACAATTAAACATAAATAAGAATATAATTTAACTTGCACGAGCAAGTGGTGCTTGACCGTTCAAGAAATTTTGTTCTGACATGATACATTGAAATATGTATAACAGATTTCATTTTAATCTTTATTTTAATTTATAATTCTGATGATAATTATGAATTAGAACAACTATGTTTAAACAGTCATACAAAAATTATCAATCCGAAGGCAAATGTTTAATAATGTAGTATACAACAGTTTTAAAATACATATTTTTAATTAAAATCAGTTTCCTTTGAATGGATCGTGAAACTTACAACGGATAAATAAATTAACAGAAAAAAATGAAAGCTATACTATTTCAATCATTTATATGGTGAATCAAAAATTCTGCCAAGCGTCTTAAATCCTAATTTTAATTGAGGTTAATAATCGAAAAAAATTAACAAAATTAAATTTTTATTCAATTAAAAAAAGGCAAAAACTACACATTTTCAAATAAAATTAGAAAAAAAATAAAGCTTTTTTTTAAAAAATAATATAATTTTTTTTTTAGGTTAAAAGTCAAACCTAAAAAATGATTTTGGTTTATTTTGGATTTTGTTAGCATTATCTTCGAAGTTCATAAATTCAGAAGCAAGTTATAGGAGGGGAAAGGAATATTTTATGGTGTTTGTTTATAGTGTTTTACACTAAACAATCAATATTGTTAAAAAAATAATTTTAAAAAATTAGCCCTTTCCTTTATAAAACCACAAATCTGAAAAAACAAGGAAGTGCTGAAGCCCAGAAGGCCCATATTAAAATTAAAATTCCATTCAAAGCAAACCGTTCAAGAGAATATTCTAATGTTTTCCCCCTCCTTAATTAATACCCTTTTTTTTCTTCAAACAAGCACCACTACTATCATAAATAACAGAAGTTTTGAATGGAGAATATGAAAAACATTTCATGTATACAAGAACCAAAACCTAGCTCGGAATTAAGAACTATATAGCGCCCCCAAGGAAACTATGAGTTTAAGGCTTAAAAAAGAACAAGATAATACATATTCTTGTTATTTCTTTAATTTAAAAAAAGAAGAAAAAAAGCATTTCATGCCTGTAAGAATTAAAACAGCCCGGAACGAAGATCTATAGAGCGTCCCTAAGGGAACTATGAATTTAAGGCTTAGAAAAAGGAACAACAAAATACACATTCTTGTTATTTCTTTTATAAGTAGACTAAGACCATTACTAATACAAAACAACAAAACTCGGGGGGGGGGGGAGAAGAATAACAAATCTCATGGCTGAAAGAATTAGAGCTTGTACCAGAATGAAGACTCATGTTGAACACCGCTCCCTGATAGACTAGTATCTCCGCCGACATATCTCACTCCCTTGGTTTTAAATTTAGAAACCCCGGACCTTTATGCCAAATCCAACACATCACTTTCTTCACAACACACATACAACAGGAGGCAAAAAACGAACCATGCATTCTCCTTGGCAACTCATTTCTATCAACGACGGGGATGTAACCACTAACCTCATAATCATCAGCATCGTTGTGGGGAGGAATGCATAAAGGAAGGGGGGGAGAAGGAAATAAAAAGTAAGAGAGGATGAGAGGGTTTTTTTTCTTGGTGCATCCATCATTATTGACAGGCCTGGCTGGTACGGGTACCAGAGGAGACAGCGACTCGGAAGTAAAGAGGCGCCAAGCCACTGGGGCCAAGCGGACCAACTCGTTAAATACCGGTCGATGAGTCTTTCAATTTCGGCGACCTTTTGTCTCAGAGATGCTCTGAGAGACGCCTGGAGGAGACGGTTTTGTCTTCCAGCCATCCCACCGACTCAGCAGTAAAAGCCATGCTCTCAACTCATTTGCAGTTTGATGGCGGAATAAATAAAATGCGTTCGACGCTAGTGAGTGAAATCTAAGGCTCCTCATGTTTCGCAATCAATATACTGGCAATATTTGAGAGCAAAGATTTATATATTTTTAACATCCGCATTTATCATTTCATGAGAAATATAATTCATATAAGCATAATTTCTTTGAATCATAAACATGAGAATGCAATTAACAAAACAGTACCACAAAATGATAGTAAATCCCTTCATCTTATAACAGGATTGTTTTCATTTTGGCACAAAAGGGGCTAATAGAACTGGTGGATTTGAAATGAGAACTTAACATTGGAATTTAGAAATCTGAACTGCTCTGGGTGTTAATTTTTTAAAAGGACTGCAGATAAGTGTTCATGTTTTCAGCAAATAGTAATTAATATGTATATAATATAACATGAAATGGGATATTTTAAGCTTTAAGTGTTATGTTTTAGAGTTAAGCTTTTGAGTGTTACACTACGACAAAGAAAGACAATTGATGTATGTAATCATTTTTCTGCTTCCAATTCAAAACATAATATAAACATATTAAACATAAAGTTTAAGAAAATCAAATGGCAAATTTTAAAAGATTACAATATTTAAGCACAGAGGCTATTTTAACTCACTAGAGTATATAGATTTAAAATAATAAAATATAAAAAATAATTTGTAACGTAATTAAAGAAAATATAAAGGTTAATGGTATTTCTTAATATAATAAAAATCTTAATTAATTTCCACATTTTTATTCAATTTTTTTTTCTTACCTTAACTTCATTCTAAAACCGTCTCTAATTCCCTGGTGCAGTTCCACTTCTTAATTTATTACTTTTAGCATAGGCTCTATGAAAATGCTCACTTCAGCAGATTTTCAGGATCAGAGTAAAGGTTTAAAAATCCTTAATGTTTACAAAAATTCTTTTAAAAATACTTAATTTCCCTTTCTGAAGTCAAAACGTGTCAAAAAAAAAATCCCTATCAGAATCTGATAATAAAATTAGTGAAGGCCAGAATTTTTCTTTCTTTTTTTTCTTGTACCGAAATGTAGATTGGCGTATCTCTTGAGCTTTTTATCTTTATAAAATATGTCTAAGGAATGAAATGAATCGAATTTTTAAAATATTAAAAGTGTCTTCTCTTCGGCCATGCTACTGCTAAAATATTTTTACAAATATATAATTTTTATAATAACTGACAACATTTAAATACTATAATATTGTCACGAAGACTCAATTAAAGACACAGATATTTAGAAACAATTTCGTTTATTTAGCATCAAGCAACTCGCTGGAGAACAGAATAAAGAACTGAGAAGAACTCAGCTTTTATACATCTGGAGAACATTCGAGAACCATCTCGCTCGAATGGTAAAGAATGTTCTAGAATCCTCTCGATTTTAGAGAAATAATAAGATCAGTTTTAAATTAAAATTCCGGTCTTTGGATAAAATGCGCTGACCGGAAGTGGAACCAGGGACCAAATGATTTGCAGTCTAATGATCGGCCAATCGAGCCATGGGGAATCACAGCAGTCTTTCTTTTTGCGGCAATATAAATAAGCAATTAGCCGAAATAATGAACAGAAATTTCGTTTCCTTCTAAATTAAATGAGTAAAATTTTAAAAATTAATACATATTTTTTTCCGATTTAATACGATAAACGATAAATAACTGAACTGATTCATTTGCAACATATTTCTAATTAGTTATGCTTTCTTAATCAGAAGTTTAGCATCAGCAGGAAGTTAAGTTCTTATCAGGAAGTCCACTATTATTAAGCAGCAGTCATCAGTCCAAAAAGTATCAGCACACTTATCTTTCATCGCAGCGCATGCTGCCACTCTGTCTCGTATCGATTTTTTTTTCACAACAGTTAATATTCCGCTTCGCCATTTGTCATTAGTATGATGGATGGCTTTCAACTGCTGGTAGTTGTGTTCAGCAAATCACATAATCAAAAAAACAGCGCCTACACAGCTTCTAATTATCAATGAAATCATCAAGCCCGATAAGCAAGCCGGCTGGTAATGAACCTTCTTGGAATGACAACTGAATCGCTCATTGTTCCGGAGGCTTTTAAACCAAAAGGGAGGAGGAGGAGGAGGAGGGAACTCCAGAAACATAATTACCCTTTCAGAAGACAAAAGAAAAACAAGACACATATCAGACAATTGTTGTCGTGAGACCTGATAAAGTAAACAGCGGTTGATTCATGTGGACCAAAATATAAAACTAGTTCCACAAAGGAGGATTGATACATCATGAAGAAACGAGACAGTATCTTTGTCGAACTATGTTTAGTCTTGCTATCTTGGTGAGTAACTAAATGCTTCGAGTCTCATGATGTTGCAGATCCTCCCTTTGCTTCCATGCAATTTTAACCTCGGCAACACAATTCGCGGCGTGGGCTACGAGGGAGAATAAGCATGACAGTCGAGAGTCTTACGTAAGAACTGAATGGGGGCAATAGTCTTATGCAAAACGTATTTGTGTGGTTCACGTAATATGCATTGTCTACAGTCGTTAAACGCATATTGTTTGAGAAAGAAAGAAATTTCAACGAATGATGATGAAGTTGAGGAAGTACATCAAGATAGGTCAATTCTAAAGACATTTCGAGTTAAATTACTACAATCAACTCATACTATTCAATAAAATTACTACTTTTTTTTACAGCAATTTGTAGATTTCCTTATAAACGCAGTGTATATGGAAATGGAATAAATTAAAATGCCCACTAGCAATAAAACGGACTGTATACATTTCTTTCAATTGTATAACTTATTTTTGATCACTAATTATTCAATTCCTACTATTAGCTCACACTCTATATCTATATATATCTGGTTCAAATTTTCAATCGTTAATAAAATACTTTTTATTCATCCACTCAAATTCAAGTAATCTTTTAAAACTTGTACTGAATGACATTTGATGTTAATACAGTTTTTTTTCAAATATTTATTCATTATTTTTTATTAATTAATTAAAAACTAATTTCTCCTTTTTAGTAGATGTTATTGTTAGGTCGGGATAACCTCGAGGATAGGGCGTTGGATTCGCATCCCTTCTACAACAGGTTCGAACCTGGCCGCTAAGTTCTTCACGTCGAGAGTTATACCAATGGGGATACTGAGTCAAAGGTGATCGTTTTTTCAAATACTCAGGGATCCATACCGGCAGAAGCTACTGCACACCGCCTTTCGTTGTAAAGCGGAACACGAAAACAGCAATTGTAATTATTTAATAAAAAGTAACTAAAATAAAATCTTTCTAACTTAATATCCAAAGTAGGAATTGATTTTTAAAAAAGATGTTTTTTATATTACTTGTTGCAGAAATCCACCCTCCAGTTGCTAATGCCGCGATTTCTGCAGATTGGCAATCAAGTCCATTTTCTATTGTATCCCACGTTTTCCACACTTTAGAGTTTATTTTTATGACCAGTCCCCCCCTTTCTTTATTATATCGTGTTACATATAGTACCAGTTCAGTTTCTTTTAAAAACAGTTGAACTCATTTGCAAATATTGCAATTAAAAAGTGATTTTTAAAAATATGCAGTCAGAGGGTTTAAACTGAGATAGTTTACAAATTTTCGTGAATTTTTGAGAGGGTATACAGATATAACTTAGCAACAATAAAAAGTGGCAATTGAAGGTTCTTAAATATTTAATTTATTCCTTTTATATTAATTCAATTTACGATGGCTCAAAATTTATTTTTAATAAAAAATATAATAAGTTGATTTTATCAAGCGAATCTTCGAAGTCAACAGATACCGCAGTTAAAGTTAACAAATAAACATTGCCCTATGTTGTAAAAGTTATTTATTTATTTATTTTGATGTAGCGTTTCATTTGAATGAATACGAAATTGCACGCGTTTCTATGTTCACGTCACAGAAAATTAAATGCTACAACTCATGCCAAAAGGAAAAGACGCTATTCAAAAACATTTCAGCTAGAAATGAGTTTTAGTTCATATTTATTAACTTTATTCGGAGGTAAACATTCAACGGAGCTTTATGAATCAGTGTTTCTGAAAATACACTCCAAAACAAATAGCAACGAATGGCAGTCACCTTCAGAAAAGGATTTCATATTTAAATTAGCCTCTTCTAAAAATCGCTTACTTTATGAATTCCGTCAAGTTGGGAGCATAAATTTTCCAGATTAGAATAAAAGCAAATGCCTTGCAGCTTTTCTATTCGCATTTAAAATAAATGATGTGACGACAAGCAAACTGCTTAAATGTCAAATATACGGTTTACGAATTATGACAAAGACGTGGAATATAAAATAGTTCCACGATTCTATTCTTTAGAATTGATGTTGAGATGCAGTATTAAAAGATGAAAATACAATTCTCTTATATCAAGCATGTTCAGGGTAATTCGACAATTAATACAAATAAATTATCACAAAAATCGCAGAATTTTGCAAAAATTAAATATCATAGAATTTTAAGGCGTACGTCATATCACCTGTGATTTACTCAATTGCACAAAAGAAAATTTTAAAAATGTAGTTTGAAATTACAATGATTGATTTAATGAACAATCAAATGAAGATTTATAATTTGATTTGATTTTATACATTATTAAAATATAAAACAATGCTTACAATTTTTAATTAATTATAACTTCATAAATAAATGATTACTTAATTAGTTTTGAAATAAAATAAGATTTTGGTGGATTAACGACTTTTTGATTTAATGAAAATTAAAATGAAGATTTATAATTTGATTAACCAAATAAAATAATACTTGCATTTTTTTAAAATTTATAACTTATTTCAAAAGTTTTATCTTTCAGAAATTTAACTTATTTCATAAGTTATAATCTTTTATTTATTTCGTAAATAAAAGATTACTTAATTAGCTTTGAAGTGAAATAAGATTTTGGTGGATTAACAATTTTTTTGGTTTGATGAAAAATCAACTGGGAGATTTATAATTTTATTTCCTAGATAAAATAATATTAACAATTTTTAATAACTTATACTTTAAATTATTAATAAAAAATGACTTAATTAGTTTTGGAAGTGAAATATGATTTAGGTGGATTAACGACTTAAAACAATATTCTCAATTATCTAAATAATTGGCTTTCTTTTATATCCAATTAATATACCTTAGTTTCTACACTTTTTAATTTCCTCCAACAGTAATAATTTATGAGAAATTGATTCAATTAATCGGGTTTTTCAATCGCATTAAACCAATAAGTGTAAGTTTTAAAAAATGCATTCTATATGAATTGCTTACCAGTTGTTGAAAAGGTCAATAAATAGTCAGGAAAATAATCTGATTGATAAAAAGAGTTAAATTAGGTTAAGATTTAATTCAGGATACTTAATATTTTTTTCGCATAATAAACTACAATCGAATTGGCATTTAAGAAGAAAATAAGACAAATTATTTATTTTTGTACCCCATGGAAACATTAAGACAATTCGATATTCGCTAATTAGTTATCAATCGATATTTACAAGTTAAAAGAACTCGGTATTCAAAAGTTAGTTGTAAAAAAAACTTCTTCAAAACAATACAAAAACAGAAATATAGGAAATGGAAGAAATAAAAGCCAAAAATATGATTTACTAAAATCTAAACCAGAGAAAAATCGCTTTCATTCTTTCAGTTTTAAATATATATATATTTTTCGCTGCATATAATTATAAAATAACGATTTTCAATCTAGCCAAAAGAAACAGAAAATAAATGTGGACATTAACCGCTTCGAGATTGTTTAGAGAGAGAGAGAGAGAGAGGAGCAGGTGATAGAAAATATAACTCAAAATGCGTTTTCAACAAAAAGTCGCTTTTCGCGAGAAGCAATTTGCATATTCATAACACATTTTAGAATTTTTCTGAAGCATAATTATCGATAACCGTGAACACCAGAATGAAACATAAATTTAAACGAATGATAATGATGGCAGTTGACGTTCATCCAAGTTAAAATAATATTGGCCCTATAAAAGTATATTTTAATCCCCAGCTTTCTCATTACAGTTTCTGTTTTCCATTTAAAAACAAAGCAGATTTTAACGCACTTAAAAGTTTTTTTTTTCCCTGTAAAAAGTATGAGACAAAATCAATCATTTAAGTACAGATAAAAAAAGGGAGGGCGTGATTTCGTTAAATAATTGTCTTGAATTTGATCAGAAAAAATTGAATTTTTATTATCTTTGAAAACAATAACAATGACTGAATTAATTTTAATCTACACAAAAAGAGCTTTAAGAATATCTGTAATATTTAAAAGCAGATATAGCAAGAAAAGCTGTATGGCGTATTTGGTAACATATTTTCAATATTTTTTATAACGCTCAGAGACGTAGAAATATTATTTAACAGATAATTATTTTAGAAATGATATTTTAGAAAATTATTTTAGATATATTTTATAAATTATTTTAGATTATTTTAGATATTTTAATGCTAAAATTATTTTAGATATATTATTTTAGATATATTAGAAAATTATTTTAGATTTAGAAAATTATTTTAGATATTTAGAAA
>JAOUZG010026641.1:14073038-14094774 GCA_026289955.1 Argiope argentata | reverse complement strand
ATATATATATATATATATATTTTAAAAAATATGGAGTATGTGAAAATATGCTTCTTCAAGAAATCGCTCTGATCAGACCTATTTTCTTCAAGAAATCGCTCTGATCAGACCTGTTTTCTCCTCCGTAAAGCAATTTTATTTAATTTTTCTCCCCTAAAACAAAACAATTTTTTCCCGGTTTGACAACGTCACTACTTTAAAAAAAGAAAAGAAAAGAAGCTCGAACAGAACAAAAGGTAATAAATAAAAGAAAGTAACGTAATAAATAAAATAACAGACGAGGAAATATTATCAGGAAAAAGGAATAAAACATCCCGAGTTTTTGGACTTTTTAAAAGAAACTATTAAAGATAATAGAACAAAATATTTATAAATCTATACATTTTTTTCACAACCTATCAAATTCTATTGCCAAATCGACGAATGTGCACCCTGTTTTTAATGTGGAGAACCCCGTGCAGAAATACGAAAGGAAATTTGACAAGGGTTCGACAATTCGCGCTTTCAGATTTATCAGCTGCGTTAAACGATAAAGAGACAATTTGATTGCCGAATAGAACACATTAATACCGATTTGATGTCCAAAGAAGAAGAAAAAGAAAAAAGAAAACCGTGCAAGACCGCGCATTTAATGAACGAAGAGGTAGAAATCATCTAATATGATCAGGCACTGTGTAATAAATTAAATAATCGCTATTTCCGTTAAAATCAAACTTTTTTTTTAAAGAACGTTTCAGAAAAGCTTCATTTGTGAACAATTTTACATAAACGCAAATCATTATAAAAATAGCAAAAATTGAAGTGAAATAAAAATGTTTTTTTTTTCAGTCATAACAACTGTAATTTTATAGCCGGATAGTGACAAATCTGGTAACATGAATTTCTAAATCATCCGGAAATTTGAAAATGTCGTTTTTATAAAAACTAAAACAGGTTAGATGATTTCCAGTGCATTTTGAAATTAATTCACAATCTAAGTAAAACGTGCATGTTTACCATAACTTCATAATATTAGCGAAAATATTTTAATATGGGACATTTGACATAAACTGAAAGAAAAAAAAGTAAAGCGTCCAAATGCATTCTCATAATCTTTGAAAAATATATCAAAATTTGGAAGATATATTAATACAAAATTTATTTATACTAATAATACTGATAGTTATATACATAAAAATTTAAATGATATTAAATGTATCAAAATATAAACGATATATTAATACAAAATTTAGTTATATCAATAACAACGACAGTTATATAAATCAAAATTTAAATAATATTAAATATATTAAAATATAAACGATATTAAATGTATCAAAATATAAACGATATATTAATGGAAAATTTCGATATACTAATAACACCGATATATATACATCAAAATATAAACGACATTAAATGAATCAAAATTTAAATTGTATTTAATGTATCAAAATATAAACGATATATCAATGGAAAATTTAGTTATACTAATAACAATTATAATTATATAAATCAAAATTTAAAAACGATATTAAATGTATCAAAATATAAACGACATATTAATGGAAAATTTATTTATACTAATAACACCGATAGTTATATACATCAAAATTTAAACGATATTAAACGAATCAAAATAAAAACGATGTATTTATGGAAAACTTAGTTATACTAATAACACCGATAGTTACATACATCAAAATGTAAACGATATTAAATGAATCAAAATATAAACCATAATTAAATACATCAAAATACAAACGATATATTAATAAATAATTTAGTTATATCAATAACACCGATAGTTAACTAAAATAAAATTTAAATGATATTAAATATATCAAAATATAAACGATATTAAATTTATCAAAATTTAAGCTAAATCAAATGTATCAAAATTTAAACTATATTAGATTAATAGAAAATTTAGTTATACTAATAAAAATAATAATTATATACATCAAAATTTAAACGATATTAAATTTATCAAAATATAAACGATATATTAAAAAATAATTTATACGATATTTAATTACTAACACCGATAGATATATACATCCAATTTTAAACGATATTAAATGTATCAAAATATAAACGATATATCAATGGAAAATTTAATTATACTAATAACACCGAGAGTTAAAATATAATGTCAAAATATAAACCATATTAAATGAATCAAAATATATATTAATGGAAAATTTAATTATTCTAATAACGTTTATAGTTATATAAATCAAAATTTAAACGATATTAAATGCATCAAAATATAAACGATATTAAATGAATCAAACTATAAAAGATATATAAATGGAAAATTTAGTTATACTAATAATACCGATAGTTATATACATTCAAATTTAAAAGATATCAAAGGCATCAAAATGTTAACGATATATTAATACAAAATTTAGTACTATTTATAAGTCTGATAATCAAAATACAGTACAGCAAAAGTCAATTCTCCAAATTAAAGTCCTCTCATTTTTTACAGTTTTATTTTTATACTTCAAGAAATGAAAATACAAATTAAGGGTCATGGAATACTCAATAAATTACATTTAAAAAAGTTTTGCCAGATATAGAACGATATATATATATTTTTTATTTTATATCACCGTCAAACATGAAATTCAGAACTTAAAGACAACGAAACATGTACTGAACTTTGCACCAATTATTAATATGGCGATCAGCGTTACTTTGTAAAAGTTCCGTCTGTAAATTAGTTCCTGCAAGATTGTGTGTTACGAGTTTGTTCATATTTATTATACCAAAAACAGTACAAGTACCTATATTCCCGACGGAAATTCCATTGCACTTGCAAAGGGGAATACGTTTCTTAAAACCACAGGAGCGTTTTCTCAGAGTTATTTTACGTCCTGTCGTTATGAGTTCGCCAAAAAAGAATGACGAATAACCGCGAACTAAATTTCCGTAAAACGTCCGTATGAAACATAATGTTCACGCCAACTAACCACATATAGGAAACTACACCAATGAACTGGTACTGTTCAATAAACATTTACCAAATAACTTATTGTGAAACAGCCAAATAAACTGTGTCCACCCTATTTAGAAGATAACACTGCTAAATATGAATCAAAATATAAATGACGTCTGATCAGGACTTATCAGATGGGACTGGTATTGTACATTAGTGCATTGCAAAGAAATCGAGATTATCTATGATTATTCTTTTTAAAAACAATCGCAAAGTTGAAATTATTCCTCCAAATGATACCCAAGTTTACATTAAACAAATAATATACAAAAGAAAATTAAGTCAATTCCTAAGGTCAACAAAGAAAATTTTTATTTTAGTTACTTTTTATTAAATAATTACAATGAATAAAAAAATTGATAAAAAAAATTATACCTGGCCAAAGCAAATCAAGTTCGTATCCGTTGAAAATAAATCAGAACACATTCAATTGGCGTTGAATTTTCAACCCAAATGAGGATTTAACGCAAATGCGAGAATTTTCTACGCTAGTTGAGGTATCACAATACAAGTTAGAAATATTTTGTAACATTTTAATTAGAAAGTACTTCAAAAAGAATCAGAAAATTCGATTAATGAACATTGTTTCATTTCAAATGCATCAAACATTAAGAAAATAAACAGAATCGTTTGAAATAATCGGCCGAAAACAAGTCAAGCCGAACCTCATTAGCATGGGGAGAAAAACAGACTGAATTCGTTACTTATTAGGCGGTGGGGAAACGAAGATTTTTGACGAGTAATTTAGTTTTTAATGAATTAATAAAAAAAACGTATTGAAAAAATTGTGTTAACATCAAATATCATCCAAAACAAATTTACTTCACTTTGAGTGGATGAATAAAAAAATATTTTATAAACGATTGAAAATTTGAACAAGATACATATAAGAACAAAGAAACAATTATAAAAGAAATACATTACGAATTGAAAGTAAACGAATTGAAGAAAAAAGGAGAAATTAAAAAAAAATACGATAGTGAAAATAGTAAAGAACCTATAGAAATCAAAAGAAATCCGGCCTGATGACTTTCTTAAGGGTCACCATCAGGCAGGAATTCCAATAAAAAGTTGATTTTTTTTTTCTATAAAGGGTTTGACTATTGTTTAAAAAATTAACCCTTCTATGACCCGATTCCACGTCCCAAAGTATAAGAGGCAATGTGTGAATATATTATATTATTATTATTATATATATATATATATATATATATATATATATATATATATAGTAAAAATTGAGAAAATACTAAATTAGCTAAATATTTAGGTACATCCATTGTGAAACAGCTAACTAACCTTGCTCCAACCTATTTAGAAGATAACACTGGCAAAAATTATTCAAAATATAAATGTTGTTTAAACAGGACTTCTCAGATGAAAATGTGCATTGTGCATTATTCCATTACAAAGAAACCAATATTATATCTGATTATTCTGTTAAAAACAATCTAAGTCACAAATGTTTCACCAAATGATACCCAAGTTTTTATATATATAATACTTTATTAACTAAATAAGTCGGTACATCAGCTTACAAAAAACAGCTTTAGAAATCCTACTCTACACCTCCACGGCTAACTATGCCTTTCATTAAAAAGAAGGGAAAAAAAACAATACAATGGAAAGAGAAAAAAAAGAGAAAGGGGTGTCTGCAGATCACTTTTCCGCCACCCCACATGAATTAAGCCTCCCGGCACAAAAGAAGGCGGACAGTTTGGCAAGACGACCTCATAAAGGCCCTCCGAAACAGAGGCAGAAAATAAATAGTTGGACACCAAACCCTCGAAACAATCGGCGAGGATGTAACTTCGCGGGACGGTTTCTTTTGTTGACGACAGCGGTGGCTGATATTTTCCCCACACCCTGCGCAAGACAGTGACTGATTTCCACAGCCTCTTCACATACCTCGCACACTCCGAGGCAAAAAAGAATTCCTACGCTCCAGCAGGAAAACACATTTGCCCGGCTCGTCAGCTTCCTATATACAGTTACACTGACAAAGGAGATATCCGTGCGCCCAGGAATTAAGTGTATAGCCAATATCAATTACCAGAAATTATTTCGGATACTCGGAATGGCTTATGTTTACTTTTTTCGTATACAGAGTTACCTAAAAAAAAGATAGTCTTATCATCGAAATGATTCAATTTCCAGGTTTTGAAAAATGCATTTTTAGAATTATATTCGTTTTTCTTTTAAAAATTGACAAAAATTCAAAACTTTAAAAGGTAACATTGAAGGATGCAATTTTATAAAATATCATAACATTTAGACTACATATTTATAACAAAATGGTGGACAAAATTTACCGATTGAATTTCTCAATTACTAATTTCTCATATGAACCAAAAATGCAATAAGTTTGATTGATGAAATTAGTCATATTAATTTGTTGATGTGTATTAAATTTTTGATTTGGAACGGAATCAAATATAGATTTAATGAAATATCATCATCCGTTTGGGTACTCAGAAATATTTCTATTTGTGTGTATATGAATAGATAACCTAGCGTTATAGGCACCGGGGGATACATGATGGCGTTATGTTATGTGTGCAAATGAATGCAATCTAACACTAGTATTTGGACATGATTTGACAAGGAATTAAAACATGTTAACAAATGAACTTTTCATTCAGCTATGAAAATAAAATCTCAATTTTATGTTTGTTTTTAGCTTATCTTCCGTTCATTTAATGCTGGCGATATTAAATTTAAAACACTAAAATAATTACTTGTCCTAGGCTATAGATGGTTAACCTTTAACTACAGAACTTAATTTATTTAACAAAAATAAACGACGAATAAAATTAATTTTTTAAGACAAATCTCGCAACTTCGAGAAATACATAAAAAAAGGAGAGCAACTCTTGAGTTAGGACTTTCTCAATTATAAAACCATATTCATGCTTGTTGTTGTTTCTAATGGCACTTGCCATGGACAAACTCGCTGATGCATCAGCGGTTTTAAGCCGAAAGGAGCGTCTCTTGTTTTTGTAGTAGCGCCAATTAAGGCCAAGAGTACGACTTAGCTACTCACTCATCACATTCTTTTGCTCATCCCCTTTTTATAGGGGGCACATTTACCCTCCTTACAGATAGCACACAGAACAGCCATTCCCGAACCGGGACTCGAAAACCGGGCTCCCAGAACACGAGGAAGACGCATTACCTCTGTGCCAGAAAGCCGGCGGATAGACGTCCTTCCTATTATATGTTAAAATGCTTCATTTACCCAAATCGAAATTCGATTCTTTTTATAAGGAATGCTTTTGTATAGTTAGTTTTTTACAGCAAGTGTATATAGTTGGCCCATAAGAGTGGAATGACATGTAACTGCATGCTCTCTCTCTCTCTCTCCCTCTCTCTCTCCCTCTCTCTCTCTCTCTCTCTCTCTCTCCCTCTCTCTCTCCCTCTCTCTCTCCCTCTCTCTCTCTCCCTCTCCCTCTCCCTCTCCCTCTCTCTCTCTCTCTCTCTCTCTCTCTCTCAATATAATATTTTATGTAGCTGTGTCTCATAACAGGTTTTTCATCAAAATATTTTTAAACTAAACAGATTTTGATAATCATATGATTCATTTATAGTATTATTTTCTTCAGATGTTCTGTTCATTATACTATTCATCTTTCTCTTTCTACCCGAGCAACGATTGTCCCGGAATTGATATTTTACTTAAATGGTAGAGGGAAAAGTCTAAAATTCTACGTTTTTATAGAATAAGGAGATTCTAATTTTCATAAATGTAAATACACTGAACAAATAAAGACACAATTGGTTTTCAAGAGATGCGAAAGTATAAAAACAGCTTGGAAAATGCCTCGCACAAAGAAAATAATGGTGACACATACACACACTTCATTTCTTTTCTTTCTTTTTTTTCTCTCCTTTTTTTCTTCACTACATTTCTTTTTACAAACCTTTTTTCGCTTTGTTATTTTTTCATCTTCCTTGTCCAGACTTTATTTCGAGCAGGCATAGATTAAATATTCATACACACTAATAATAAAAGCAACTATTTTCGTTCTTTTTTAAACATCCCGTTATCTATAAATGAAAACCAACTGACTTCGCGCATTTCTTTCTAAACAAATGATAATTTATTACTTCCTGCTATCTTACTCGGTGTGGGGGAAGGAAATGAAGATTTTTGGCGGGAAAGTAAGAAAAGTGTCGTTTTAACTATTTTCCTCGCAGTTTTTTCATTTTTTCTCTCCATAAGAACCATCCTCGTGTCTTAACGAAAATATTAAAATAAAAATCAGCCGAATCGGTGGAGCCGTTCTCTAGTTTTGCGCTTAGCAATGCATTTCAAGTTGCATTTATATATATATATATATATATATATAAATATATATATATATATATATATATATATATATAAAGAAAAATAAAGAACCATCCCCAAACTGTAATTCCCTGCTCAATTTCTCCAATTTTTATTTCATATAGAAATTTCTTGATCGTTAGAATTATCATCCACGCTGTAATCCTTTACCCACCAATTTTGAGAGGAATCTCCCAAACACAACTCTACTGTGCATTCTATGTACAGCCATGCCCGAAACGGGACGCCCAAATCATGGGGAAGACGCGCTACCTCTATCCCAGGACGCCGGTACCATATTCATTGGGGGCTGTATATGCAAACTTGTGATGTGCGATTAATATCATTTCTGATATTTAATACAACCGAGTCCCATACCCAAAAATACCTTCCCCCAAATCGTCCCAACTACCCATTAGTTAAATATATCGCTTTCTACTAAGAAGCGTGATTCCAAACTTGAGTCAAGAATTTAAACCAAGATTCCCTTTTCAATTAGTTCACCATAGAGACAAAAATAGAGAATTACTGGAGAGAACAAAAAAATTTTAAAATAACAGATCATAATGCAGGGGCGAGAGTTATTAAGTACAAACGGATTTTTTTTTTTTTTTTTTTTTTTTTTTTTTTCCCTTCTTCTTCTTTCTGAAAGTATAAAACCGCAACCCCCCGCCAAGAGTGTCCTGTTTTTAGAATGCGGCAAGGATCGCGCGCTGCGGTCTCTCCAAAATGGATCCTTGACACATTTCGCATGCTCATTCCGTTGTACTCCTTCTTCCCTTGAAGGCGGTCAATGATCCTGACGGTGTTTCCAAAACACAAGTCGGAAATACCTCAAGCGCGAGGGATCTCGGAAAATCCACGGCACGTAGCGAGACCGCAAGAAGCGGCCCGATCTTTTCATGTTCTTCGGCCGACGGCACTGTCCACTCAATATTTTTTTTTAAAGAAATTCAAAAACATCAGTTTTTAAAAATACACTTTAGTTTATTAAAGAAATAAAATTTCTTTTTGTTTTTTTTATTAATTTTTGTATAGTATTTAAACTAAAGTTCTATGATATTTATGTACTTAAGAAAAATAAATAATAATAATAATGATAAACTACAATCGTAAATTTCACGTTATCGTGTAAGAACATCATTATTTGTCTTAATTAATTTAAGTCATTAACCATTTTAAATCGCTTTGAAACAATCACGAGATGTCTACATCAGTCTCTCTTTCGCTCTCTCCATATATATATATATATATATATAATTTTAAAATTTAATTGTACCCCAATTAACTTCCAAACTTTATCTGAATTTATACCATAGTAATATCATTCTAAAATATTCTCTTGATTCATGATCCATTTCACTCGTTCTACTTAATTAATTCAAGAGAAGCTGTATAAAATTGCTGAAACAGCTAAACGCCTGTTACTTTTTCATACTCCGTGGGAGAGATGAAAATTGCTGACAAAAAAAATACTTTTAAAAAGATCCCTGTATTTCCCTTACCTCTTATGTGTGAAACATGGAAATCCCCACTGAAATCCAAGTTTACAAGCTCTATAAAAAATATTTATCCCTATCAAAGTCTTGGCAGTTAAGACCAGGGATAATGATTTCCCGGCTCCTTTTGCACACTTAGCTTTCGTGAATTCTGTGTTGTGCTCGTCGCTTTCGCTTGTAAATAATGCCTGCTCCCGTGATGGAATCAAAATTCAACCTGTATTCTCTATGATTTCGGCCACGACTTTACTATTTATTCTCAACAAATCATTTGTTTTTCATATTATATATATATATATATATATATATATATATATATATATATATATATGCTTCATCTTCAATTTTTCTAACTGACAAACAAAGTTTCGGGGCTTGACCGATTTTGAGACGAAATAACAGCTTTAATGTCATTCTTCTAAGTCAACCTTTTGAAAACGCATCTGTTGTGAAGAAGCCTACGTAATAATAAAGTAATACTGGTAAAAGAAGGGCCAAACTTTTAAAAATGCATCTGCTTTCCAAGAAGCATCAGTAATAATGATGCAATTCTGGTAAAAACAGGTAAAAAAATTCTTCAACCATAATCTTTATTTTTTTTGCCCGTAAAGTTTGGAGATGCTAAAATTTCCGTACCAAAACATCATTATGTTCTCACGTGATAAAAAGAAACCAGTAGCTCAGCTGAAGTGACTCGTTCGACACCAATAATTTTTATTTCATTTGAATTTTATTCTATTTTTTCCCCAAAATTAGATTTTAATAGTTGCAGCCCTTACTCCATTTCCTAAGTTCGAAAAAAAAAATTCTAAAACACTACTCTTATGCATATTCTCAAAAAGGAGAGAAGACACCGCAAAGTTTCCTATACACTGATTACGCTAATTAATTTAATATGAAACTCGGGACCCTTAAAGTTTAATAAGTTCACAATGTTCAACTATTCCTTACCATTCAATTACCAAAAGTATTACTTCATCGTCCATTCTCTATCGGAAAGATCACAATGGAATCTTCCAGTCCCAACAAAAGCACTAAAGTCAACATTTTTCATTTGAAAGTTAATTACTTTTAGATACTCATTAATGACTGCTGCTCTTACCTCATCCTTTATGTATATAAAAGAGGTATCGCTTGAAAAATAATTTTTTTTAAAAAAAAATAAACCCTTGATACAGTCTCAACCTTAACAACAAGATTTAGTTCAATACTTTCGAAGTGTAGCTAAATAATAAGAATTATCTTTGAATATCAGTATAACTTTAAAAAGTATTTGCATTTATAATGATAAGGAGTAATTCCTCAAAGTTTGTATTGTTGACATTGCTAAATTATAGCTGGGAATATAGTGAACGAACAGTTGGTCGACGAAAACAGCTAGAAAATATAAATATCAATAGGCATAATATTATGAAACAGCATAAAAATCGCCTTTCCTCACCCAAAATCCCTACTCATATCTAATAATCAAATTAATAGATTGAAAAATGAGTTCCAATGGTTTTGGAACTGTGATTTTTAATGAAAAAAAAAGAAAAGAAAACAGGTGTGCATAAAATTTCAAAATCAATAGAGAGGAATTTCAAGAAAATAAAAAGAATTATAAAATAATAATGATTATGTTAAATAAATTGATTGCGAAAATTTTGCGAAATATTCAAGAGTAAAAGACTCGGTTTAAATGCCAAGTTAATATAATTTCTTATTTGTGAATCATAATAGCATAACTTTAAAACGACAACTAATTTTATTCTTCATAAATCAGCCCAATATTTAATCCGATTACAGAAAAATAAATTTAAACAAACTTTAAAAACCTGAAGATCTAGCAGACCTTAACCGAGAAAAATAAGTTTAAAATAGCCGAGTAAGGAAGGGGGGGAAATATTTCACCAGAAATGTACAAAAATTAATCACTTGGAAAACTGGAATAAATTATTTGACTTTTTTTTTTGATAAAATTGTTAGTTGTCTTAAGCCAATGTTAATATGCATCATCATTGAAGAGGCTTAAATAATACTTAATAATAATATTATATTTTGAAAAACACAAAAACAAAAATTATGTCCAATACTGGTGAAGATTGGACATGAATCTTAAAAGCGGATTTGCCAACTCTACGGACGATAGTACCCTGAACAAAAGACCACTGTATTCAAGAAAATGTCGGAATCCACTTCAATTCAACGAAATAAAAGCAGACGATTTTTATCTGCCACTGCCACCGGAGAGTAACAAATAGGACAAGAGACTGGCTGTTTGATCTCCTCTTCCTGCTGGATATGAAAATGAATAAGCGAAATCTGATATCCGCTCATCAATCACGATTTGACATTTCATCCATCGTAATTCCGTTTCACCACTCGTGTTAAATCGTTTGTTGAGAAGAGGGCTGAAAACAGAGAAAACTGATAACACTTTATTTATATTTTCGATCTAGCTCACTTCTCTAAAAAAAGAACTTCATATTAATCCATATTTTCCTGATACAATACAATTATTACAAGTACAATATAATATATGCACAGAATTTCAACGCATCCTCTGAAGCGAGTTTTTAAAACAATACATGCACAATTCTTTTGTTATACTCGTGTTCCTCTTTACAACGGAAGGAGGGGTGCAGTAGCTTCGGAGGGTAATTCATAGAACAGACTCCGACTCGCCACGAAGGCACACGGGTTAACCATCGACACTGAGTGACCGGACCGCCGCAACAGCAAAATTCGGGAACTGTGGTTGAGTTCTAATGGCCGTCACCGGCCCAGGTACAACCCTCCCCGAAGGGAGTACGTCCGATCCACTGTTATTGTAACCACCGGGTTGGCGAGATCCAGTCACCATATAGGAAGCATCTCATCCTCAATTAAGAGGTGCCCCCCTAGGGGATAGCTTCTGAGGGTATGGACCCCTGAGCAACAGAGAGAAAAAGTTTGTCTCCTGGCTTACACACGTCACAAACCCTTTTTACGGGCCGGACTTCAGACTTACATTTTATTCATTCTTCCACATATCGTAATTTAGATCTGGAACAGAGAACGATCATCTCTGACTTAGTACCCCCCCCCCCCAAGTGGTATTGCTCTCGCCTAGAACTTAGTGACCGTGGCAGATTAAACGTGCGCCACCCACCCAACAAACGGAGAGTTTCGGATGGAAGGTTTGTTCTTGCAGCCCAAGAGATGCGAATCAATGTCCTATCAACCAAGCTATCCCTGCCACCACAATTCTTATAATTTGACTCAGATAATATAGTTGTTTTTAAAAGGAAATCCAATTTCACACAAAATTGTATACTATTCTGGCATATAAAAATTGAGTAAGGTTAAAAACACTGAGATATTTTCAAAATAGAGCAGGTTAAAATGTCTTAAATGTTTAAAAATGCATGCATTAAATATTCATACAGCACCGGAAAAAACTCATGCAATATCCAAAGCAGAAAAACGCTTTATTATTATTTTAGTAACTATATTTCAGATTATATTTTTAAAGCTTAGTTATTATTTATTGTAGCTGGATTTTTTTTTTAAATTCTAATTCTAAAATATTTTGGTTGCATTGAATTTCATTCGTGGTTACAGTTCAGAAAACAATATTACTGAATCTTCTTTCCAAGACTTCTATCTTCTTCGAAATAATTTATTTGAATACAATTAATATTCAAAATATATTTGATTAATTTAAATTAAAGATAAAAATTAATTGATACTCAAAATGCCAATCCAAAAGCTTATATAACATTTATATTATTAACATTTTGGCTTTTTAGTATTAAAAATTTGCTAGCAAAGATTCCTACAAGCATAGGTCTTATGCACAAAGAAAGAAGAATCAAGTAAAAATCTAAAATTAGGGCGACTTTTTAGTAATAAGGAGATATCCAGAATTCTAAGAATTACTACAAATTGTTAGGAAACTACGCATTTATAAATTGTAAACATCTGCTTCATTTAACATTCAAAACAAATGATTTCGGGAAAAAAAATATAAGTAAAACAATTTAAAAATAAATAGAATTAATTATTTCTTCGCTGCGCACTCATAGATGGCGCAATTTCTCTAAATTTTAGATAACAATTCGTTCCTATTATACGAATAGGAAACTCAGTATGGGATGATGTTATCCTATACTGAGCTTCAGAATAAGACAATTGCATTCATGCGTTTCTTGCATATAAATTGTGAAATTAAATCCCAAATCATAGTTTGTAAATAATAAGTTTGTCCAGTACTCCTTGTGCTTATTTTATGCACAAACAGATAAAGTGTTAAATGAGATAAATTTTAACTTCTCATTCTAGATTTCAACAAAAGATGAATTTATAATGCAAAACGCGTATAAAAGGTGCGAAGTAACATAATAAAATATTCGTATAAAACTCATTCCTCTCATTTCATGTATGATATCTTTCTTCCAAGAAAAACTTTTTAACTTGTTGAAAGCTAGATTCAGATAACCAGTGTAATTTTTGATGCAAAACGCGTATAAGATTAGAACTAATAAAAAGTTGCGAAAAGAATTGCATTTTAAACGTTAAGAACGAACACGTACGATTTTAAACAACAGATATTTTCAAAATTTGATTTAAAAAAAATATTCTTTAAGGTATTTTTCAGATACGAAATTTTCTCAAATTTTAAGAAAAAACCTGTCTGGTACTCGTTTGAATTGAATCATAATCTTCAAAACAAAAAGATACAAAAATTACACGTATAAACAACAGTGGATTTCGAAGAATTAGGCAGATTAGGCGGTTACATAGAACCACTGGATAAGAGAGGCACTCAAATAGATCGATATAGAAACTTTCTATTTTTTATTTATCAAATAAGTAAGCCTGTAATAAATACAAATTCTATGTATGATAAAATATTAGGATAATAAATTAATTATAAGAAAATGTACAAGGCTGGACAGCTGTTTCAATAACATTGTATTAAAATGCAGATGCCAGATGCTGTTTAAACGCTGTAAGTTAATTTTTATTTATCAATGTATGCATAATTTTTGTCTATCATAATAGATAAACAAACACAAATAAATATTCAAAAACTTAATAAAATAAAAATATAGTGAAATTTTTGGTCAGAAATTTTGCATTATCATGTGAAAACATTATTATTCTTAAGTCATAATTTATCTTAATTAATTTAAATCAATAAACAATTTAAACCGGTTTGAAACATTCTAACTGGTAAACAAAGTTTTGGAGCTCGATTTTGAGATGAAATAACAGCTTGATGTCATAGTTCTTCATCAGCCTTTTAAAAACGCATCTGCTTTCAAAGAAGCATACTTAATAATAATGTAATACTGGTGAAAACACGTAAAAATATTTTTTGCCCGTAAATTTCAGAGACATCAAAAACTCCTAAACAAAACAACCTATTCTCACAGGGTAAAAAATATTAACAAAAAATAAATCATTAGTGCATTAAAAACTTATTAAAATATGAAATTAAGCTAATCATCCAATTAAAAGAGGAACCTCTTAACATGCTTTGTCTAGACCTAAAACCACCATTGAACACGGACCTTAATCATTTGAATAAGATGGTCTTTTCAACTACAAAAATGAACTCAAAAACTTTTAACAACAGCTTATACGGAAAACAAAATAGTAGTATTGCATTTAAAAATAACTATGTTGAGGGGAATTCTTTTGTTGTAAGCTTTTGAAACTATAAAATTTATTGTAGCTTTACAATGGAATCACGGATACCAATTTACAACAAAGACGATAGCATTTCATCATCCTCTAATCAAAAAGCAATTCTTAACAGATTACTCTTTCTCTAAATAAGGCACACGAGCATGGCGCTTTTACACGATACCAAATACATATAATTTGAAAGTTAACGTTACCGGAATCTTATCAGCACTTCAACAAAATTCAAAATTATATGTATCGAATTCCACCTCCGTCACTGGCAGATAAGAAGAAAAAAAATTCAGCGTTTACAAGGAAAAATACGAAGAAACCAGTGTCCAAAAACTCCCGATTCTTATCTTATTTTCAGGCAAAGACAAAACCACTGTGCACAGAAGCACTACATACATCAACATGACGCAAATCACCAGCATCGACACGCGTCGCTTCAGAAGATGCATACTCCTGGGAAAGGGGGAGGGGGAGAAAGAGGGAGGGAAAAAAAGTCCTCGAAGAGCACCTCACAGCCATGTAATTCAGACGATATTACAGCAGAAATATTCCTCTAATGTCACGCAAAAAATCGATTGCTGATCAAATCTGCATTTGACATTGAATACAAAGTTAAAAATTGGCGCTATGAATGGGCTGTTACAGTGTTTGTTTCCTGCTTTCGTGCCTCTCCGAGTATTTTATATTATCATATAATAGGTCAGGTTAATATTAATACAGTCGGTAATTACGTATTTATCTAGTAGTCAGAGCGACATACGAATCAGTTGGAGAGTTTGTTTTGGCGACACAACAGCGCTTGTTATTTCAGCAGATGTGTCTCCTTTCTTTTATGTTACATTTTCACTACAACCCAATTACTGTATGGTTTTTGTTGTTTTATTTTTTAATCCTCTGCCTTTTTCGTACGTGAACCAGTTGGCTTCGATTTTATCAAAATAATACATAAAAAATAAAAATGTAGGCGATATGTTTATATTTTAAGAGATAAAAAAACGAAACATTATTGAAGTTTCGAATTAAATGAAAATATTGTTTGACGATAGATTCTACAACCCTCGTGCGCATGCGTTAGGATGGGTTTAATTTGCCACAAATAGGGGTGAGAGGAAAGATGAAAGGAGGGGATGTTTTTCATCCCACAATAAAATATACTCAGATTACTCGCTGAGACTGAATTAAAATAATAGTCAGAAACGAAGCGATATTTCACATACACGTGAAAAAGAAATTGAAAAAATAAAAAGTATATAATATGGCGAAGAATGACCAAGAATTCCGGAAATGTGAATGAACTTCCGAGTCTCTCCCCTTAACGAGATAGAATCGTCAAAAAAGTGGTTGTCTCGGAATACTTAAATGAACAATAGCAGGCCTCAAATATCACATAATAAAAACGGAAAAGAAACAGATAAATAAACAACATTTCCATGAAAGGAAAAGTATCTAACATCTCATGCATCATCCCATGTAACAAAATATTTTTACTTTTGCGTTGTTTGAAATTAAATATGAACGGAATTCGTCGGATTTGTTTCATTTAGAATGACAACACATTTAGTAAAATAGGGGGGGGGGATATTTACTTAAAAAACAACAACATTGAACATACTATTTGGGAATAGTACTATACATTTTCCAAGCATTGAACTATTTTTCACCGAGTTTTATGTCAGTTTAAACTCAAATTCCTAAATTTAAAGATGTATATACAGTTCATTTATTACAATTATGTATAATGTTAGCAGATACATATTTTTACTGCAGTTTTGAATCAAAATTTCTTTTCTCTAGCAGCATTTATTTATTTAACATCAAATATTCGTTCGAATTCTCTTTCTTAAGTCCCATTTGTTTCTAATTAAGTAAATTCCACTGTACATGTTTTACAGTGTTACCATTTCGGATTTTAGATTTTATAAACCTTATAAACTTAATGTAGAATCTTTCATTAAAAGCTAGCGAACATATTTTTACTGCAGTTTACGCCATCGCCTTTTCTCTGGCTGTGTTTATTTATGCAGAAAATATCCGTTCGTTTTCTCTTATTTAAGTCCCATTTGCTTCGAATTATGCAAATTCCATTGTACACGTTCTACGGTTTTACCATTTACAGATTTTAGATTTTACAAATCTTATTAAGTTAATGTACAATATTTCACTAAAAGTCAGCGAACCTATTTTTACTGCATCGTTTTTTTTTCTCTATGTTTATTTATGCAGAAAATATCCGTTCGTTTACTCTTATTGAAGTCCCATTTGCTTCTAATTACGCAAATTCTATTGCACACGCTCAACGGTGTTACCATTTACAGATTTTGGATTTTACAAATCTTACAAACTTAATGTACAATATTTCACTAAAAACTAACGAACACATTTTTACTACAGTTTACAGCATCGTCTTTTCTCCAGCAGTGTGCGTAAATCCAATATTCGTTCGAGTTCTCTAATTGAGGTCTCATTGGTTTCGAATTACGCAAATTCCAATGAGGATGTTACCATTTACAGTTTTCACATTTTACAAATATTTGGGATTTCATAGCAATATATATTTAACGCACAATTTTCCACTAAAAGCTAGCGAAGTGCAACTCATATCTACGGCGTTACTTAAACAGGAAGGAGAAGCAGTATCTGCTCGTATGGAGGCAGTATAATTGCTCGTATTTTCCTCCAGCTTTCAAGCTTATCCCTTTCACTCCAACGGCAAGAAATAGGTCATGGCAACACTCCATTCTTCTCAACTCTCCCCTCTAGAGCAGCTTTTTGCTGTTTAATCATCCCCTCCAAGGGGAAAGATAAAAAGTAAAGATATACTGCAGAGACCCTGGACGCACCAGAGTTTCGAGAAAATGTTTCTGGAATTCTTCCCAGTAAAAGCGATGCTCTCTTACTCTATTCCCTTCCTACCCCGCGAATGAAAATTATAAATATTATGAAATTGTTCTTGTAATTTTCTCCATATAGACGTAAAATAAAGAATTTTATTAATCTCGTTTTATGTAGAAATCTTTATTTAACCGCACAAAGGACACATTTTTATACTGATTTCTTAATAATTTAATATTTAAAAAATAAAGCGAGGATAAAGTACACAAAAAGGAAATAGCTTGCCTATATCTCAGAAGAAGAAGAAAATGAATGACAAAATTTTCACAATCAGTTCGACAATGTCTGTTGGAAACTATCAATGTTCAGGGGCATAAAACGGAAAACAAAGTCATTCCAATTTCCACCCACGCTGTCATTCCAATTATTCTAAAGGTTCTTCCAACTGAAGAAATTCGATTAAAGATTAAAATGAAAAACTAAGTTGAAAAGTCAAAAATTATGAATCTGAAAATCAGGAACAATTCACACGAAATCTTTCATAGAAGCAGCAGGAGCGATTTCCATGAAGCCTTTCCTCTATTACTACAATTGACGAACAGTAAACACGAAAGAACCAATAACAGTGCAGTCTTTGGTGATTAAGCGCTGTTATGCAGTTAACAGATCAGTACCAGATAATCGAATGTGTATTTTGGGTATCTTTTTCCCGTCTAATTAAAACAAAAATTTGACACAATTAAAATATGTCACATACATACACAAAATCCAATACCAAATTTCGTAAATTGAAATCATTACAGAGAGAGAAACCAATCTTCTGACATATTATATTCAAAATTTGATACATATTTATATTTTGGATATTAAATATGTGTAGTTTATTTTATTGATATGTCTCACTTCGCTTTGCAATTATCGCGGTAACTTATATTCGGACGGCTGGACAGACAGATTTCCACTGAATGGATTTCCTTCAAAATTTAACAGAAATTTAAGTATTTAGTGTAGCGACCGAATACTGAATTCTATCCGTGCAGCTAAAGCTGTTTTTAAGTTGCCATTACCTAAGACAAACAGAAATAATCCCGCCAAAAAAGTAATTTCTCGGACGCGATGAAGTCTGATGCGTGGAGATTCGTCAAAATCTTTTTGACAATTACAATCCTTTCATTGTATATATCGTATAAGAAAAAAAAAAGCAAAAATACATTTAAAAAAAACTCTAAATATATCCATGTGTTGTTTTGTCACTTAAGGCACTTTAAAAACCCGTTGGCAATTATCTGTCAACGATTTAAGCCCTGTAAGCGTCTTTTGTGTTTGTTTTAGCGCCAACTAGGACCGAGCCTGGTTACACACACAGCGGACGCGACTAATTCATCGTAGTCGTCATAACAACATTGGTGTATAGATTGTCCGCACCTTATTTTTCCGCCAAATGTGCAAGTTCTAATATAATTCGATACACTGTTGTGTTTGTACATAGCATTTATTTGTATTTTTTGTGTTTTTTTATTATTATTATTTCTGTCCTCGTCCCTAATTTTTCTTTTGTGTTCTAACAATATTTTTCAGAAATTTGTAATCTCAAAAACTATAAGTCTGTTTATGTGAACTAGCATAAGTCTTCGTTTTCCCTCCAATAGTTAGTTTAGTTAGACAAAGCCACTTTACCATTTAAATTTCAAACAGCTCACTGTCTTCAGCTTTCTTTAATTCATAATTAAAATAAATGTGAGATGTCGAACAACAGTCACAGGAGTGTATAGAAAAGGACTGTATTTCATCATATCTTCCACTTTGTGATCATTACACTGTTTAAATAACCAGGT
The DNA here is from genome assembly GCA_026289955.1 of Argiope argentata. Taxonomy (NCBI): domain Eukaryota; kingdom Metazoa; phylum Arthropoda; class Arachnida; order Araneae; family Araneidae; genus Argiope; species Argiope argentata. Next base: position 14,075,628 of record JAOUZG010026641.1, on the reverse strand, counting down.
GATTATAGTTGCAGGGGCATGAAGCGGTGTTGTGTGTTGTTACAACGGCTACTACGAATAAGTCAAGTGGGAAAATTCCGCTGTATGTATATCCATAGTACGACTTAGCTAATTCATGAGTCACTTTCACTTCCATAACCCCTTTTTACAAGCGGACACATTCACACACCTCACAGACGGAACAGAAAAGAACAACCATGCCCGAGCCGGGACGCCCAAACCATGGGGAAGACACTCTACCCATATGCCAAGACGTCGGTCGGAATATATCTACTAAACCTTACAGCATTTAGAGTAGCTACACACTATTTACAAGAGTAAAGAAGGCTATAAGCTACACCGATGCTTTCTGGCGCAGAGGTAGCGCGTCTTCCTCGTGTTCTGGGCGTGTCAGATTCGAGTCCTCCCGGTTTGGGCATGATTATTCTTCTGTGTGCTATTTGTGAGATGTGTGACTGATTTCTCCTGTAAAAAGGGGCTGTGCAAGTGACTGTGATCAATGTGTTGCAAAGTCGTATTCTTGGCCCTCGTTGGCGCTTCTTCAAAAACCAGAGACGCTCATTCGGTTTAAAATCTACTGATAATATCAGCGCGGCTTGTCCGCGGCAAGTGCCATAAGCAACAACAGCATAAGCTACACCCTTAAAAAGATCTCTAAAATAAAAATGCTTGTATCCTCAAACCACTGATATTTTGGATTTAATGAAACATTTTTCCATTGGCATTCAGAAATCAAATTCAACAAGATCTACTTCATTCACATTGGCGCTGAATAACCCCGTTCATGCACATAAAAAAAATAACAGTTATTCAAGGGTGAGAAGAAGTCAACATCAGTCAAGAAAAGTTCAACCCATCGCAGTTATTTTCATAAGATAAACAAGAGACTGGAAGGACTGGCAAATACACCCCAAACAGTTTGTGGCCCATCGTCGGCACGCATCCTCTGGCAGAAAAAGAGCCGCGAACAGTGCTTAGTCGACACCATATAAAGCAGAAACCCAACACAAACAGAGCCTTCCCTCAGAAAAAACATTCTGCCCTAAAAAATGAGTAGTCTCGAAGATATCCAGAGCTGACAGTAACATATATCATCCGTGGCCCACGAAAGTTGACGCCCGTCCGTCAGCAAGCTGCAAATCGGATGGTAAATGAATTTCTGCAAAAACGTCCACGCACGAGAAGATTGCTTTTTCTGAGTGCATATTCTGGTTGGAGAGAGAGAGGTTGTTTACGATGAAATGAGTTGGACGTAATTAATCAAGTATGTCTACACAGGAATTCAAAAGCTGGCTGAATCAAAACAGAAAAAAAGATGTGGGTCAAAAACATTTCGAAGAATCAAATGGCGAAATATCTCCATCTTTATTTTTTAAAATAAAGATGGAATAATCAAGAGAAGTACTGTGTTTTTGTCTTGATTTATGAGGAATGATTAATGAAAAAAATTTGGTTATATTCAACCCGAAGAACGGCTTTCACACATTCAAAATATTATCAGCCGCCACAATCACACTGGTGATACGTCAAAACTTTTTTTTTTTTGAACACGCCCTTGATCAAATTAATTTCGAAAACAGGAAACCAACCGACTCACAGATGTTCATTTAAAATTTACAAATAATTGAATATATTTTACGATTTTTAAAAAAAAAAAACATGTTTTTTAACTACAAAATTTGACAACTGGATAAATTTTAATTATCTAAGGCATCATACTGTTTACAATAAAGTTCCTCTTTTTAAAAAAAGTTATGTCGACAAAACGCAGTCATTTCTAATTAAGTCAAAACTGTGTTTTTAAATTACGGTTTTTATTCATAAAATAAGAAAAAATCTGTTGAGGAAAAGGAAACATTCGCCAAATCTATAAAAACAACGCCAAATGATAAAGCAATTTTTTGCAACGCCAAATCTATAAGAGAAAAAGCATTCTGCAAAATGTTGTTAGGCACAAAAGAGAGAGAGAGAGAGAATTTAATTTTACCATAATAACGATGGTAAAATAAAATATAAAATTTAACATTGCTTGGTATTATACATCATCAAAAAGTTAACAATTAAGGAATCATATGGAAGGCAGAAATATCAGTATAATAATTATGCCTTTAGCGTATAAGAGAAAAAAATCAAATAAATAAATAAGTAGTTAAAAAGCCCAATATTAAGCAATTCCCAAACCAATCTTTCATGCTCAAGTGCACCCTGTTTTAAAGTAATCACGTTTCTGTTTACAATAAAATATTTCTCACCTATAAAATTAATATCCGAGCATTTTTGTCGTTAGAAAATATTAAATACTACATCTTTCGCATTATTTCCTTCAGTCTGAATCTTAGCTCTATGCATTAATTAAAAACATTTGGAGATTCGAATAATATATTTAGTATTATATGTTGCATTTGAATTTTTTTTTCTAATAAAGTAATCACATGTAAAATATTTAAAATAAATTTCAATCCGAATAATCAAATCCACCAGAGAATATTTCACTCAGAACTAATACAGATACAGTTTTACATCGACAATACAACATATTTCGTATTATTTCCTTCAGTTTGAATCTTAATTCCCTAAATTAATTAAAAAT
>JAOUZG010026641.1:14039176-14069910 GCA_026289955.1 Argiope argentata | reverse complement strand
TGTGACTTATAAATCAGAAGACTTGCTGGTTTTGTAGTGATAATTATCATCAGATACTTATCAAGTTGTTGATTTATTATAAATAATTATATTCATTTGCGATGTAGGGAAAATTTAACTGTACTTATGTAAAGCGATAGCAGAATCAAAACATTGCAATAAATCGCAGTCTTCCAAATGAATATTAGCTTAGAAATATTTCCATAAGCAGTTATTCAAATTGGTCATAATTAGGCACTGGAGGACCAATTACCTTTTCATGGTATTCGTGTTAACTTTAGAAAACAGATTATTTGGAAGTAACATAGTGGCTTCTTACGTCAAATTATATTATTATTATTATTATGTAAAAATATAAATCGAATACAATCGATTCACATTTTTCGATCGATATCGAATTATTATGAAAAATGAAAAATATAAATCGTTACACATATATTAATTTAAAAATATGAAATTTTTAAAAATGGAGAAACAAAATTCAAAATTAATCGCTTAGAATAATATTAAAGCATAAAATTAGATTTTGTAGTTGGTTTCTTGTTTCAAAACTGCATCCAATAAAAGAATTATTATTCCACCAGCAGGATAAGTAAAATAAGTTACATCTAATAGAAAGAAGAAGAAAATTATTGTAAAAGGGAAATGAAGTTAGTAGTGTACAGATGTTTTCCATCGCTAAGAGATAAAGAAAACTGCATTTGAGCAGTTAGCTTATAGGAGAGAATATTTGACCCTGGATCGATATAACATGCACGTATAAGGCAGATTTTTCAAGTAACAATCCTCTAAATTCTTCGATGTACAAGAACAAATGCAGAAAAATACACTTACTCCAACATTTTAATACCTAACAAATTTAATTAAAACAACTTTAAATAAACAAATTTCCGATTTGTGTTTCACGGTAGTTGCGAGATGAATAAATCAGAATTAGGAATTGCCGAACAATAGTATTGTCTAGGAATTTCATCCAGAGAAGCAATCCGGTTCAATCGTAAGTACAGCATTACAGCACAACAAATTAAAATTGAATTAAAAACTTCAAAATAAAATAAAACAAGTAATATAAAAAACATTTTTTTAAATCAATTCCTACTTAGGTTTACAAAGAAAAATTTTATTTTAGTTACTTTTTATTAAGTAATTACAATTATTGTGAATATGTATATAAATATGACAGATCAAAATATTATGAGCAAAATAGAAAGCGAGTTCCCTGGCTATCCATTCCATTCTATGTATGGTGTGCGAACTCACAGCCCAAGGGATGCGAATCCAACGCCACACCAACGAGACTATCCCGGTCTAACAATTACAACTGATATAAATAATTGATCAAAAAATTATGCTGGCATTGAATTTCCAATGCCAATTGAAGATTCAAAGAGAATTATGACAACGCAATACAGATTAGAAATTTCTAATTTTCTATAATCTGTATCATTTTAATTCGAAAGTGCATCAAAATGAATCCGATAAATCGATTAATTAACAATGTTTGTTTTAAATGCCTCAAACTATATGAAAATAAACAGAATTGGTTGAAATAATCGGCCGAAAACGTGTTAAAAGCCTAATCTCATTAGTATGGGGTAAAAGCAAACTGAATTCGTTACTTAATTGGCGGCGTGGAAATGATCATTATTGGCGAGAAAGTTAGTTTTTAATTAATTAATAAAAGAATTAATGAGTTAATATTTTTAAAAAACTGTATTAACATCAAATGTCATCCACTGCAAGCTTGAAAAAAGATATTTGAAATGGAATGGAATAGAATAGAATAGAATAGAGAGAGAGAGAGAGAGAGAGAGAGAGAGAGAGAGAGAGAGGAAATAAAATGAGACATTTCGGGGACGATGGTGAACGCCAAATATATATGAACTCATATCAGAAACGAAAAAAAAAAAAAATGTTTTGAACTGGGTGGAAATTAATGACGGTTTTTCTCATTGCCAAAAGTTGCGAGGGCCAGAGAATTCCAAGTTTTTCTTTGATGGAATAAATTAACAGGCAGCATCTTAGAGAGATGAAGTCAAAACAAAAGAGACTCCAAAAGCAATGGCCTTTCAGCCAGACCTTGAACTCAGATAATTACAAGCGCCCAACCCTGATCAACTAATCAAAATCAACCTCTTGACCTGTCTCGAAACTGGAACTGTTGACCCGACCGAGACAGCAATGGGTTTGGCATTCAGACAAAGACTGAGAGACTTCCCGATGAGTTTTTTTTATATATATAAACATTCAAAAACAGATAAACACAAGTATAAGGACTGAAACTTAAATGCACTTAGAATAATCGCGGAGGAAAATGTATATATCCTATTCTGAAATGTATATATGTTTTCCCATTAAATTCAATCACGAAGTAATATCTTTTTATAGAATTTAAATATTTTATTCTCTGAAATAACTTTTTAATATCAATAGGAAAGCAATTTATTATAGGCGGTGTCATGCACAGGATTCAAAATTTCATAAGAAAATTATTCAATATCAATATGCAAATATTTATATAATTTAATATTACATATCTGAATATATATATATATTACTCGGATATGTTAAATTAGATGATATGATGATATCACCTATTTAGATTCCCGTTTAAAATATTTCTCGAGAAATCTCTCATTTTAAATTAATATATGAGAATTTTGATTTGAAAAATAAAGCAGTTTATCAAAATAAATCAACGTTTATTTATTTATTTATTTCGCAATTCCCTTCTGTGGTTGAGTTTTTTTAAATCAAAATGAAGGAAAAAACTAAGAAACAAAAAATGCTTTGCGTGATTGTTTAAGATAAGAACATTAAAAATTCTTAATATCATAGTTATGCAAACAAATTTTGCAGTTATCTAATAGGTGAACACTTTCTGTTTTAAGAACTTGGGCCGCATTGATTGTCCTATTATATAGGGATTCACAGAAAACTACAAGTGTTCATGAATTAAAAAACATTTTTGTATAGAATTTTAAAGTTTAAGAATGGCTTTATTTTCGGCTAATTAATAAGTTTAAAAAATGACATAATCCGAGTGGCAATCGGATGGAGCTATTGAAGAAATTTCTCAGATTTATTTAATTACAAAAAAAAAAACCGTTATTGAGAGTACAAGTTAAGTTTCCACTACATATTGATATTTCTGTTGTATTTCAGTGAATTTTAGTCACAAAGGTTTGATGAAGAATCGACAAGATTTCAATAAAATCCATATCTCTATATTATTCGAAAAAATGTCCTTCTATTCTGGAGATTATTTTGTTTCAAAAGTTAGAAGCAAAAACAATGGAATGTTAACATTCTATTTCGTTTACTTTGATTCAATTAATATTCCGTTTCGAAGTCACACTAATTTCAGCTTTTAAAAAAAGTTATTTTAAAATAAATCTCGTAATTCTGAACTGAGTCAGATGCCGAGGACGGCACTTGAACTGGCACGCCCACACCAAACTACTGTTTAACACCAAAGATAAAACACAAAGAAAAGAACGACACATTCGAATGAATTAAAATTATCAATATTGCCTTTTTTATCTTGCCGAACTTAGACACTCTAAATATTTGATGGAGTATCAATTTATTTTACGGAAAAAAAATCTCTAAGAGTAAAGTTAGAACCACAATTTTAGGTAAATAAATAAGTTTATAAAAGAAAAAAATTCTAATTAAAATACTCAAGCCTGGATATTTTCATTTCACACCACAAGAATTCAAAGAAAATGCTGATTGTGTCACACTTAACTTAAAAAATCGATAATTTAAAATGCCAGAACCCGTCGATTAAATTCAAGTATAAATAACCCAAGTCAAAGAAAAGCACATTCAAGATATAATTAAGATTTTTTTTTTAATTCTTCAATCGTTAATATATTCCATTTTATTTCACTGGAAATCGCTATCATTTCAGTGAGCAAAATCGATAACTCTTAGGTTGTTCGAAAAGTTATCCAAGCAATTCGAAAATAAAAATAGTTTCGTCAAGGAAAGGTGCATTCGAACTAATTAGCAAGTGGAGACAGAAGAGTCGAAAGCCGCCAGAACGAAGTCGGATTGAAAAGGTCGCCTTTTCCAACACTTCCAATCCATCCATCCATTCCTTTGACCTAGGGAGAGAACCGGCGGCGTGACGTCACGAAATCGATGACGTCGCCGCCAGCATCGTCTGCTGCTTCTACATCAACGATCGTCTGCCTGGGCGAAGCAGACGCCCCGCGAATGGCAACAGCCGCGTCTGCCACTCGCGGTAATGCTCACGGTATTCGTTATTCTTTTTTTATTATTCTCTTTTCTTTTCTATCTTCCCGCCTCTTCCCTTCCCTCCCTCAACCTTTTCTTTCCTCTCCAAGAAAGAACTGCAGGCGTAGATAAATGACTATCGAGAGAGAGAGAGAGAAAAAATATTTCCGCACTTGCTGATGAAAGCATTTTTAGTGGCGAATGAATGGCAACGTTATTAAACGAACAGAAATAGGGAACGAAAGTAGGTTCATGTTTTTCAATTCTAGCCCGATTGCATACGAGATTTCCCCCCCCCTAATTCCAAGAAGCTTATCTCCACTTCACCTTTCTTCCGCGACCCCCCCATCCCTAAAAAGACGAAGTATGTATTCAAACTAATCTTTTCCACAAAGTTTTTAATAACGAGAGATAAAAAGTTTTCCCCGACGTATTTTCTGGTCTTAATTTGCAGAGCCAAAGTCGCAGGAAAAGTAATTTTGATGGGAAACAGAACATCTGATAGCGGTCAGCGCCCGAAATCGATATCATGTTTTAATGATGTTAATGTAAATCTCGAAAAAGAACTACTTCACAATACTGACATATTTATTTGTGTAACTACAGATCAAGTATTCTTATAAAAGAGTCTAAAAAAATTTGTTTTCTTCGTTCAACCGATGCTAAGGGAAGATATCATGGGTGTATGTAAATATATCCGCGTAATGCGATTTCTTAATCCAATTTAAATCCTAATTGATTTCTCAATTTTTTTATAAGTTAGCCCACGTTACATTATTCTAGAGTTTTCTCGTATTTCTGCATCCTGTTCCATATATATATATATATATATATATATATATATATATATATATATATATGCACAGAGGTAGAGCGTCTTCCTCGTGTTCTGGGAGTCCCGGTTTGGGAATCTTTATTCTTTTGTGTGCTATCAGTGAGATGTGTGACTGTACCCCCCTGTAAAAAGAGGCTGTGCAAGCAAATGTGGTGAGTGTGTAGCTAGGTCGTACTCTTGGCCCTGTTGTTGTTGTGTCAAATGGCACTTGTCATGGACAAGCCCGCTGCTGACCCAGCAGCTGATTTAAACCGAATGAAGCGTCTCTTGTATTTGAGTAGCGCCAACTAGGGCCAAGAGTACGACTTTGCTACACACTCACCACATTCGCTTGCACAACCCCTTTTTACAGGGGGGGCACATTCACACATCTCACAGATAGCACACAGAATAACAACCATGCCCGAACCGGGACGCGCTACATCTGTGCCAGCAAGCCGGCACTCTTGGGCCTAGTTGGTGCTACTTCAAAAACAAGAGAGGCTCCTTTCGGCTTAAATTTACTGCTGTATCAGCGGAGGGCTTGTCCATGGCAAGTGCCATTAGTAACTACAGCAACAATACACACACACACACACTATATATATATATATATATATATATATATATATATATATCCATAATACCTCAGATGTCCTTTCTGAAATCTGCGCATAACAAATAAATCCCTATCAGAATATCATAGAAAAATCATTTAGTGGTAATGTACTTTCAATTTTGCTTTAGTGTTGCGAAGTTTTATCGCACTTCCAACTAAACAAAATATGCCTCCAGTGGTGAAATAAATTGAATTTTATTCCATAAGCTCCTTTATGTCGGATATGCATCTGCAAGATTATATTATATTATATTATAAATTCTAGAATATATGATAAGGAAGCAGAACTGGAAAAGCAATGATTCCAAATAAAACACGATAATGATACAATTTTAACAACCACATACAATGGTAATTTGAATTCAAAACAATACCACGAAAGTAAAAGATCAGAAACATTTGAATAAGAAATTACATACATTCATGATATTTTTCCCTCAATAAATGTTATTCAACTTCTGATAAATAACAAAAATCGAATTCCCACTTTTTCATATTTTGATATAAAAAAGGAAGAAAACGGGAACATTACACTGTTAAAGCATAAATTAGTAAGCATATGTATTTACTATACTAGAGTGCATCTTTATGAATACTTCATTCAATGTAATGTTATGTTTTGTTATATATAAAATCCTTATTCAAACTACACTAAACTGTCAAAAGATAAAATAAAAACGAACAATTTTTTTCCATTAAATATTTGCAAATGCTTTTTCATTTAATTAGTTTCCCAAATTTGTTTTTTGCGTATTTTGTTTTATGCGTAACGTATCTAACTAGCCTATTCAATTTGAAATTGATACTTTTTAATAAGGACAAAAATTTACAAACACTATATTCTCCAATGAAAATGTGTCCTAAACAGCCAATATTTTCGTCGAACTATTACATCACAAAAGAGCTGCTGTAATAATTCGGATGAAAGTCTGGCGTCAAAATAAACAATGTGAACACCCCAATCACTTTTGTTACCACATCACTACTCATAGCAATTACCAGACAAGTAAACAATCGCGTTATCAGCCTGCACAAGACTGGGGACGTCTGACTGGTTGCACTTCCGCTAGACACACAGGCCAACGATTTCAAAGAGAGAGAGGGGGAAAGGGAGGACACGGGAAAATGGTTTAGCATAAAAAGGTAAATAATTTTTTTTAAAAAGGTGAGGGACACGTGTTAACCAATCTTTAAGGGCACAATTACACAAAGAAAAAATCTCACATAAAACCACTGTTAGTCTTTATGAATAAACTGATGAGCAAAAGAACTAATATTAAATGGCTTAAACAGAAAAACCACTGTTAGTCTTTATCAATAAATTGATGAGCAAAAGAACTAATATTAAATGGCTTAAACAGAAAAACCACTGTTAGTCTTTATGAATAAACTGATGAGCAAAAAAAAAAAAAAACTAATATTAAATGATTTAAACAGAAAAACCACTGTTAGTCTTTATGAATAAACTAATGAGCAAAAAAAAAGTAATATTAAATGATTTAAACAGAAAAACCACTGTTAGTCTTTATGAATAAAGTGATGAGCAAAAGAACTAATATTGAATGGTTTAAACAGAAAAACCAGCTAGTCTTTATTAATTAATTGATGAGCAAAAGAACTAATATTAAATGGTTAAGCAGAAAAACTACTGTTAGTCTTTATGAATAAATTGATGAGCAAAAGAACTAATATTAAATTGTTAAAACAGAAAAACCACTGTCAGTCTTAAAACCACTGTTAGTCTTTGTGAAAAAACTTATGAGCAAAAAAACTAATATGCAACGAATTCTAGGCTAGAAAACAGCAATAATCAATGTTCAAAATATTGGAGTCAGAGCAATATCACACTAGCAATGTTTTCTATCAGGAAGGTGAATGAACAAAAATTTATGAACCAAAACTCAGATGCCAAAATAAATTAATATTCTCAATAGAAGTTTATCGGTTACGAACGGGACACAGGGAAGTATGTTAGAAAATGTGACCTCAGTCATAGAGTTCTATGTAATATTCCTTATTTTAATGAAGATGGAATGAATATTGCCAAAATGCAATTAAATATTTTATTACACAAACGACTATCCAATAATTGTGCGTGTGTTAAAATGAAACATAACAATCTGTTGAAATGAAATGCAGGTCAAGATTATCCCGTCGTCGACCCTTTTTTTTTTAGTGTTAATCAGCTGTTTTATCATTATTATTCTGTTCCGAGAAAAAAAATTATTTATCTTCATTAAACAATGATACAAATGCGGAAAAAGAGTTTCTAATACATCATAACCCTTTTGAAAACTGAAAAAGCAATCAACAGAAATGGGTGACACATCGTAACTCAAAACAGCGGGCATCAAAACAAAAGGAATACGAAAAACACAACCGCATATCATCTACATCTATTAAGCAGGGAAAAACAGGAAAGATATTTGTCACCTTCACACTTTTGGTTTGTGCACAGAAAGTTGCTAATGAATGCATCCCAGAGCTTGAAGGTGAGAGACAAAAGACCGACCAATAGCATGCAGACAAGTGATAAACCTTCACTGCAGAATGAACATCATTAGAGAGACAAATGATACCGCGAAGTGCCATCCATTATAATCATCGCTCAGTACCCAAAGATCGTGCATCTGGATGCCTAATTGAAAAATAATGCGAACACTAGTTGCTGCAAGCAGATTATGAAGCTAATAAATGCTGAACAAATCGACAACATCTGCTCAAGTTTGAATAAATAATTTGAAACTTTTTTTGTCTGCCAGTCAATGCATACAAATAAATTGATTTAAATACTTTGCACATTTTTGTTGTTGTTTTATATGAAATTGCAATGAATATCGTATATAAAACGAAATAGAAGATACTATAGGCATCAAGCATCAAAACGCCAGCTTTCTGGCACAGAAGTAGCGCGTCTTCCTCGTGTTCTGGGAGTCCCGGCTAGAGTTTCTAATACATCATAACCCTTTTGAAAAAGCAATCAACAGAAATGGGTGATACATCGTGACTCAAAACAGCAGGCATATAAACAAAAGGAATACAAAAAACACAACCACATATCATCTATCATATCATATCATTTTTGTGCTATATGTGAGATGTGTGACTGTGCCCCCCCCGTAAAAAGGGGCTGTGTGAGCGTGTGAGTGTGATGAGAATGAGTGTGAATGTGATGAGCGTGTAGCTAAAATCGTTCTCTCGGCCCTGGTTGACGCTACTTCAAACAAGAGACGCTTATCTTCAGCTTAAAATCTCCTGATGTATCAGTGGGGCTTGTCATGGCAAGTATCACAAGTAACAACAGCATCAAAACTTAAAATATTCCCGTTCTAATTTCCCGAATTTGGGTGATCTTTCAAAACTAATAACTAGTTATAGTACTATACGTAAATATACACAATGCTCGCAACGGAATTTTAAAACTTTTTAATGTCCTCCGGGAAATAAAAGTCTTTCCTCTTACTTTATTTGGTCTAAACGGAAATCAAAACCCATTATGTGATGATGATGACGTGCCCGCTTTACAATGGAAGGAGGGGTGCAGTAGTTTCTGAGGTTAAAAACCCCTGAGCACCCGATAGCAGAAGTCTGACTTCTAGCTCATATGAAGATGACACATATTTATCACATTCGTTCGCACAGCCCCTTTTAACAGGTGACTTATTCACACATCTCATACATAGATCACAGAAAAACAACCATGCCCTGACCGGGATTTGAACCCAGGAAGTCAATATCACGAGGAGGACGCGTTACCTCTGTGCCTGAACAACGGCAAAAACCTATCATATTTTCGAGTTTTTGTGATAACGATTAAGACACTTGGAAGTCAGTAAATGTTTATCAAAAAGATTAAATTCAAATTTCTAAAGTGCAAGTAAATTTAAACTATTGCAATGAAGAAAGATGGTAGATTATAAGATGATGAAAGACATTTCATACACCGTCCACTTAATTATCAGTTAAAATTGAATAGACATTTATGTAAGCCAAGTATGTCTCCGAATGCTAGTGAATTAGCATTGCTGCAATTAGAAAATCTGTCTGGGATCGATCAGATTTCGACCTTTTCTTATGAAAGTCTTAACTTGAAGAATGATAGATGATCATTCGGAGATGCTGAAATACAAGAAGGAGAGTTCCATAGGCGTCTCGAAATCCAAATGTTGAGTAGCTGCAAGAATAGCCAGTCATACTTTCGTATAGCCATGTGGTTAAACACATAAAAAATGAAAATCTTCGCTAGTGTATTTCTCACATATAAAAATTAAAGTTTTCATCTCGAATCTGCTGCTAAATAAAATAACAATAAAGACATCCATACTCTGAGACTGACAACTTAAAATCTGTTTTAGTTGCAAGTACTATGGTGCAACTCTAGTTTAATTATCAAACGAACAAAAATATACAGGAATAACGCAGTGACGTAGAATTAAAATAAGCAAGGAAAAATTATTCAATATCTTTCTAGCGCTTTTCTACTATATCAAACTTCAGGAAAATAAAAGAAATATGATAGCATATTAAACTAAATAATAACAATTTTTTAAAAAAATGAAGGAAGTGTATCAGTGTTTTAAAAGGAGAAAACAAAAAAATACATTCTTACAGTTCTGAAACTTTATGCAGGAATGTATTCAACCATTCCATTAGGAATTTCAGAAATCGTCTTAAGAAACTTCAGTAAAAACAAATAATTACAATAAATCATTGAATAAACTACCTCAAAGTACAATTATTTGCTGAGGAAAATATCCTTATTGGCCACTATTTATAAATTACCAGAGTATAAGTTTCATTTAAATATTAATCATTTCTGATTTCTTTTTTAAAGGGATCGAAACTTTATTAAGTGATACTATAATCTATTAGCTTTATCTATTCTGTTTCAGTACTTTTTTTTCAACAGGGGAGAGGATTAAGATTCAATAAATGATAAAATGAAGAGATTTAACAACAATCCAAATAGATTTTTCTCATTTTCTATGCCAAAATCCTTCCTCCGTCAACATAACTTCGAAGCTACGTAGTTCATGTTAGGTAGACATTTCTTCGGCTCATATATATGCATGTCTTGTGCAAGAACCTGTTTCTCCAATATCGTCGGTTGTTTATCTTTACATAGTACTGGTGCCATGATGACTGTACTTTTTAAAGTTACTTCCTGTCAAGATTATAATCTACTATCTTAAACAAATGCAATGTACATGGCTGGGCAAGTGCGCAATTATGTTATTCACAATCGCAAGTCGTACACGAGACATAGTGATTAAAAGATGTTTCACAACGATATATATACTGTTATTTCTTGCCTAAAATCCACATATTATCTATTAAAAAATATAAAAATCATTACTAATAAGCTTCCGCTACGGATAATCTAAGGGTTATACGGGGGTTGGAGATTTTTTTTTTTTTTTCCCAGGGCTAAAAGTAGCTCTTGCGGATTATACGTCACCATAGATAATACAAGGAGGCGCAGAAAGCTATTAACTGGTAAAGAGCATTTGGTGGAACCAATCAAATTGTTGGCAATGTAATTTTTTAATAACGCAGAATTATTTGTGGATTAACAACTAACCTTATCTGACGTCATTGTAAAACGTACTTGTTTTTTATTTGTTCTGACGTCAGAGACGGTTATTATAAAATTAAATGTATTTTCCTTCTCGTGTGATCCGAGGAAATGGTAAGCAGTAGTGAAGTAGAAAGATAACTGAGGTGACTATATGTTTTTACTTTAGGACCCAGATATGAGTCTTACAATTTTTTCTGATGTGCCTGTGTTAAATAAAAATTCATTTATTTCTACAACTGACACGTCGATACTTCCCAAGTGCAAAAGTTCTCTGCTTAAAACACAAGTTACCGCCATGTTTCCAGTTACACAAATAATTCAAATCCTTACATGAACTGATTATGATGAGTTACACGACATACTAAAAATATAAACCACACTGGTTTCATTGTATTATTTTTGTAAACACACTCGAATGTCTTCTCTCGAGCACCATTCAAGACGGTTCATCATTTTGACATTTTATTTATTTGTTGTCTCAACTTTAATTGTTAAAAGTACCTACAAAATGATAAAAAGATGTAGTTTCATTTTTCAAGGGAAATCAACTTAAAACAATTATATGTATTTATTTTTTTCGTAGAATAAACAAAATCTTGTATTAAATAAATACTTATGCATTGAGTTACTTTACGATAGCAAAATGTTAATATGCCGGCGTCCCGGCATAGGGGGAGCGCGTCTTCTCCGTAATCTGGGTTTCCGGGTTCGATTCCCGGTTCGGGAATGGTTGTTCTTCTGTATAGTTGTTGTTGTTATAGTTAGTATGTATAGTTGTTTCGAAAGAGTTGTTGTTCTGTCTGTGAGGTGTGTGAATATGCCCCCTAGTAAAAAGGGGTTGTGCAAGCGAATGTGATGAGAGAGTAGTAATAGTCGAACTCTTGGCCCTAGTTGGCGCTACTAAAAAACAATAGACACTGATAAGGCTTAAATCGCTGACTACTTCGTCGAGTTTGTCCATGGCAAGTGCCATAAGAAACAACGACAAATCTTGATATATTCGGAAAGATAAATCAAATCCTCAATAAAATATATGACAATCGGTAAAATGTTGCTTTTCATGACAAGTTTATAGCTTTAATTAATGTAAATTTTAATTAATCAGGTTTTAAAAGATCGTTCGCCGCCCCCCGCGGCAGTTGCTCGGTACCCAACATGATATATGTCTGTAAACATGTATTTGTCTACATTTTTTTGAGTAGTTTCGTGGCCAATGGAGACACTCTGAATTTTTAAACTCGATTTTATTCCATGCCGAGAAGCTTAAAATACATACAAAACAGAAGCGACAATCTATGTCAGGTCACAGAGCGATAAAAGAGCAAAAGGGCGAAATATTTTTCCCCGGTGATTATATACTATGAGATTCTGATAGGAATTTATTTACAAGTTTCTATTTAGTAAAAGGAAAGATAGGTATTTTTAAAAGAAAAAATTTAAATTTGAGAGAAATTTATTCTATTATTCTGAATGTCAGAGCCGCTGATTTCAGCATTTTTACAGAGCTCGTGCAGCATTAAATAAACAAAAAAGTTAGAATCGGATTAGGTAGTAAAGAGAATATTTTAGAATTAATTAATACAGGTTAAATTAAAATAAAAATAAGGAAAATTAGATTTAGAGATATCATTACATGTATGTACGCGTCTTTGGAATTTAAAAAGAATTTCATCAAAGTAAACAACTTCAAAACATCTATTTAAAATATTCAGCATATCGATTACTGATGTCTCCATCCGAGTCTAGTTGCCTTTAAACGAAGGTCATATTAAGGACTGGCGAAAAAAACAAATAACTGCGCAGTTATCGCCAAACTGTCAAAATTGAGACACTTTTTGAGACGTGCTTTCAGACACCGTCCCGGCGCTATCTCTTATGCCAGAATTCGAGACAGCGATAGTGGGGCAGTCGGTCGCTCCTTCCGCAGCGGGCCGTCGCCTTGTCCCGATCGATTCATCAGCTGCTTTACGGGATCGATCCAGAACACTGAAAATTCAATGGGATAACGGGAGGCCCGCTTTATCCCGACGCAGGAGACGACTGCATCACATTCCAGTACACTTCACCACCCACAGCGATACGGATTTTAGACAATTAAAAAGATACGAGTGTAGTTTAGATAAATAAGAAGGTATCAATGAATGGGTAGGCAATAGCTGATGAGATTTGCCTCCAATTCGGACTCTCAACTTGACGATTCTGTGAACTTTAGTTGGCTGACATTTTACGATACGTATACGTATATGCGATATGCATATGGCGATACGTATTTTAGACAAATAAAAAGACAAGATTGTAGTTTAGATAAATAAGAAGGTATCAATGAATGGATAAGACAACAGCTGATGAGATTTGCCTCCAATTCGGACTCTCGGCGATTTTTTGAACTTTAGTTTGCCGAAATTTTACGATACGTATACGTATTGGCGATATGTATTTAAGACAAATAAAAAGATATGAGTGTAATTTAGATAAATAAGAAGGTATCAATGAATGGGTAGACAATAGCTGATGAGATTTGCCTCCAATTCGGACTCTCAACTTGACAATTCTTTGAACTTGAGTGGCCGAAATTTTACGATACGTATTTTAGACAAATAAAAAGATATGAGTGTAATTTAGATAAATAAGAAGCTATCAATTAATGGGTAGACAATAGCTGATGAGATTCCTCCAATTCGGACTCTCAACTTGACAATTCTTTAAACTTTAGTAGGCTGACATTTTCTCAGACAAAAAATTTGGATAGTTAACGAGTATACGTCAGTCACAATAAACCCTATTTATGAGACTTAGTTTTCTGGTAATAGGGTGACTAGCTGAAATGAAAAATAAATTAATTAAATCGGGCTTTTTGAAATCTACATTAGACAAAATTTTAATCATAAATTATATTAATCTTAAATGGAATTAATATTAACAGAGATAAAATATACATGAAAAAAATTAAAATATTAAGCTTTTTTCTGCTTGTGTGTGTGCACTGCGATATATAGTTTAGACAAGTAAAAAGGTAATGGTGAATGGATAGGCAATAGATTATGAGATTTGGCCTTTGTTTTCTTAAGCAAAAATTTGGATAGTTAATAAGTATAACAATCGGTGACAATTATCTCAGTCTATAAGGCTTAGTAATAGGGTACTGGATGTAATTAAAAAAAATAATCGGACTTAAGAAACTCTACAATAAGTTATTATAAGAATGAAAAATAAAAGGGTAACATTGGAAAGGTTTTAATAATAAATGATATCAATCTTAAATATAATTAATATTTAAAAAGCTGATGCGATCTGGAAAACATTAAAACGTTAATTTTTTCAAGTTTGTATGGTTGAATGAATGTAGTAGTGTTTTTTTTTTCCTCGTAAGAATTAAATGGAAATGAATGAATGAAATATTGAAAATATTTAGATGAATTACAACTTTAACATGAAAGAGCAGTTGTTTTACCAAATTCAGATACATTAAAATAAAAACTATAAAATCTGAAGTGTTACTATATATTTCTTTAAAGCATATTCAATCAAATGAATTTATTAAAAAAATTAGAAACTATCGTAAATTTATGTGACTAAATTGACGAAAAGAATGACAATATCCCACAAATAGCAGATTTCTTTTCTTTTTTCCATAACGAGTATACTCGTCAAAAGTTACAATAGTTAGGTATGCACAAGTAAATTTTCGTCTAATGATGCTTAATAAAACGATGCCAAGTTCAAATATTTACACTGCAATGAACACATATAAAATTCAATAACTCATATAAAATTGAAATAAGTATTCAAAACTTATGTCAATTTTATAGATTTGGAATCATTCCATTACAAATATAAAAAGCTAATATCTAGAAGAAAATGAAAAAATTCAACACAAAAAAAATCAGGATATGAGTATATTTAAATCTAAAAGACAGTGAAGAACAAAAAAAAATATTACGATTATACAAAGAAATATAACATGGATTTGCTCGCCAAATCAACGCCAAAAAAGTCATTAGAAGGGCACCCGAATAATCGGCCAGACAGGAAGCAATACAAGAAAGCCGAGTCAACATGACACCAACGCTATTAAAAGACTAACGACCGGCGATACTGGAACAGGCTTTTGTACAAGACATGCATATGTATGAACTGAAGAAATCTCTTTCAGCATCAACTATGTTGCTATAGGATTATCTTTAGCCGTTGAAAGGAGTTTTGATGAAGAAATAGTGAAAAATATCCTGATTCTAACAAAAGACGTTTACCACGTACTCTTAGATATGCTAAACATAGAGTTCAACTGATATATCGTTTAGTTGCTTCTATGTGCGTTCATACTTTTTGATTTTGTATAAACAAGCTGCATAGCATTAAGATAGCTTTTCAAATAATTAGATTACGGGGAAATCTAAATTGCGCAAAGCAAAACGCGCAATATATATCGAAATTTTTTTAAAACCTGATTTAAAAGAAATATATATTAATGCTTATCGTAACATTAACGGAGATTATTAATATGTATAAAAAGTTTATAGTAGACAGAAATCGCTAATTCCCAGTAAATATAAAAGAAAAGTAAAAAGAATCTGCAAAAATTATAAATCACTGGGTTCCTAGATACTAGAAATCCCGGAACAATTTTTAAAGTAAAGTTGTTTTGCCCGTTCCTTTCACTATTATATATTAGAATATTATTTATAATATTACCAATATCAAATTAATTAATACTGTTTTCAAGATCATTGAACATAGAACTAATAACTTGATAGACGAAAAAATTATTCCGATTTAGGACGAACCATTTTATGGTCTTAAAATTCTACCTTCGTCGATTATTTTGACAATCTTCCAAAATTTCAGTAGAACTTAAAGTTTTCAAAATTCCTGTAACTATTCTTTCTAATTTTTTAAAGCATTTAGAAGAAAAATGAATAGGGAGATATAGAAAAACGAGAAAGAAATTTGTTGAACGATATACTGTTTGAAGGTTTGCTTAAATGCTCTTTGTATTTGCGATATAACAAAGCGCACAGATTACGAATGACTTTCTATAACATTATTCAAATGATGCCACTGCAAGAGGAGGGGGAAAAAACACGATTCGTTAAGTTCAGAATATCTATACTTTTGTCAGCATGTTACTTGTATAATCTTGCGCGAATCGTGCAAAATAGTTAGACGGAGGGGGTAGGAAGAAAGAATAAAATAATTATATTAGAAGGTAGGGGGGTTGGGGAATAAAATAGTCTCTTTAAAATAAAGAGATATGCTCTGCAATGCTACAAAGGACTAAAGGCCAAATGAATGGGAACTTAATGACCATACCCTTTCTCCCCTTTAGAACTTCACATCCACATTTTTTATTTAACAAATGCCAAGTGCATTATCTTTGTTAACAAGACAGCACATTCCGGATTTCTATGCCACGCCATCTGAAATCTGGTCCTACTAACAATACAGAAAACAGAATTACTCTTTAAAAGGATGGCACACACACATAAAAAAAATTCATTAAAAGAGGGGGAGGGGACCGCAAACACAGCCCCTTCCCGAGCTGCGAACAAATCTATTGTCCTCCGCGCTTTTAAAAACCGCAGTCACATACAATAAGATTACTTTCTCCCATCCTACGTTCTTCTTTTCTTTTTTTTTTTAAACCCCAACAGTGTGCCGCGATAAACACGATAGAAATTCAGCCGGCATGCACAGAAAGCCAGACTACATAATTTGCCGAAGACGTGAACAGAATGCGCGGCGATCCGTTTTTGTGGTCCCCACTTTGAATGAAAGCTTCAGCGCCCCAATTAGAAGTAGATACAGCCAAAGAACTAATGGCGATTTCCTTTTGAAGTACCAACACACGAGGTGGACGTGAGGGGCATTTTTGACTCGCAAAAATCGCAGCCAATAGACGATGCCATTCACAGAAAGATGAATACGGGAATTCGCGAGCGGCAGGAATTTCAAAGAGGGAGGAAATCACGAACGACGTTCTGTGGACGGCATATTTTGGACACAGATTTATTCGAAGGCCAGAAGAGCAATGACAAATCCCGAAACAATGTATATTTTTGGAAGGATTAGATAAATGATTCGGTTGAATGACTCAATTTGAATGACCTTTAGGATTTGGTAGATAATAAAGAGTGTCGGCAACCCTATTAAAAACAACCATTTGATAGCTGATAGTTTAGAATTAGTAAAAAATGGAGCGTCACACGATAGAATAAAGCGTTAACGCAAGATTAGTTATGTATGAATGACATGTTAGACAGATGGACCCCACAGCTAAAGTGGCACATACGGACTCCATATGCACAGATTATTTTGCGTAAAAGTGGCTGAATTTCGGTGTTGAATTTCCTCCTTCAATGCACGTATGTTAAGGCTTGTTGGCATAGATCTCTGACTTCAAATTACCCCAAAAAAAGAAACCCAATGCTGCTAAATCTCACGATCTTGGGGGCCGATTCTCAAATTTTCAAACAGTGGCTGCCACTCATTATTTTTTAAATATTGTTCAATAATAAAAACAAAATGTTCAATCACGTAACATTTCATATTTTTAGTAATCCTAAACTATCAACTGTCAAATGGGGTTTTTTTTGACAGGACTGCCAACAATTTATTGCATGAAAGAACTTCAGAATGAATTTGAAACATCGATTAATAAACAATGTTTAATTTCAAATGCATCAAATACTAAGAAGGAAAACGGAATCGTTAGAAATAATCGGTCGAAGACGTGTTAAGACTAACCTCATTAGCGTGGGGGGGGGACATTTACTGACATTTTACTAATTTTTGGCGGTAGAGAAATGAAGATTTTTGGTCAGAAAGTTAGTGTGTAATAAATTAACATTAATGAATTAATAATTGAAAAAAACTGCATTAAAATAAAATGCCATCCACTTAAAGTTTAAAAATTTACTTGGACGAGTGGATGAATAAAAAGTATTTTATTAACGATTGAAGATTTTAATATATGTATATATACCCTTATAAATAGAGAGAGAGAAAGCTAATAATAGGAATAAAAAAAAAGTTTTACATGAATGGCTGTGATTCCTATAATGATATAATTTTCTAACATCTGTGCTTACTAATTAGTAACATTAGTGCTTAGTTACTAATCACTGCTTTCATGGATTTAATCAGTGGTAATTTGAAAATTTTGGTGGTCAAGTTTCAAAATATTTTTCTAACTCAAAACATAAACAAAATAATAAAAAAAAAACTTCCGTAGTATCCAGTCGTGTAAATCATTCAGTAAGCGCGAATGTGAAAAGAGCCGCTATTCTTTTTTAATTTTAATTCAAAAATAATGTTTTTACTGTTAGATACCATCAGTGCCTCATTCAACGTAAATACAAATAACATCTCTATGGAAGATCTTGGCAAAGAATTACTTTTCAATATGCTGACAATCAACTTTCAACTATATCCAGTTCACACTCTCATAAAATGTGCTGTTTAAAAAATAATGTTTCCCTAAAAACATGACTTTAATTTTACAGGAGGCTTCAAAATTACATCTCCAGCATATTTTCTTTGCTAATGTTCTTTAATGAAGAGACAAGGAAAAATTATCAAAGATGATGCCTAGTACAAGATAAATTTCATAAAGCTCATAAATATTAACGTTATGTCAAAATCGATAAGAATAGATTACAACTATGCTTCTTCACGTCAAAAATTCCATCACTCTTAACTTTTAAAACGAAACTTATTTCCACGCATTTCAAATTTGCATCTTTTTGCATAACGCAGAACAAGAAATTGACATAGCAGAGTTGCTATAACAAGTTTCAAAAGTGATTTCTTAAAAAAAAAAAAAAAAAAAAAAAAAAAAAATGCAAATGGCTGCATAAGTCTCTTCAAAAAATTTCATCGCCAAAAAGAAATCTCAACCGTAAACAATATGATGCCGTCCATTACGAAGGAAATGTGATTACGTACCATCAAGAAAACATGACGCAAGAATAATTAATGGGCACAGAAGACCACTCGGACCAAAAGGAACTTGAACCGAACGGAAGATTCTAACTTGAATGACGCTGTTTTATTTATTTATTCATTTATTTAATTTTTTTATTGTTATTTTCTTCGCATCGTAGATGAAAGCGGTGCCTAAAATGTCAAAGACAGACCTAGAAACGAATAGATATAGAAAAAAATCTTAAGCAGATGCTTTTTTTAATCAGAACTCAAGTGGCAATTCGTAGAAAAGAGATACGTGAATCTTAGCAGATGTATAAAAGGATATAAATATCCCAGTTTCAAAACGGTTACTTAATAACTCTCGCATGCAATTTTGGTAATTAAAAAATAATTTTCATGCCTTAAGAGTAGATCTTAGATGAATTTTTCATTTTGTAAAACATTAATTTACAACTGACGATCACATCCGCATTTTGCATCAGTTTTTTCCATTTGGAATGTCAAAAAAAATCAAATTAAGGTGACCAAGATGACTTGATTAAAAGGTTGGAATCTGAAATATTCTTTTGCATACCTAATTTTTAATTATTAAACACTTAACATTTTTTATAATTTTAAATATTTTTTTATAAAATACGTAAAAATGATAAGAAAAAGGGGGAAAATACACAACAGGAAATCTTTGTGTGCGTGTGTGTGTGTGTGAGAGAGAGAGAGAGAGTGCTATTTTTAAATTACCTTACACCCTTATCACTTTCTTAACTTTCAATTTAATTTTGCCCATAGTAACTTCATTCTAAAATATTCTTTTATTTCTTGATTCATTCCACTTGTTCTGGTTAATTAATGCAACAGAAGCTTTGCAAGATTGCTGAATCAGCTACAAGCCAACTAATTCAGACACTCCGGGTGAAGGGACAAAAATTTTAAGCACATTCCATTAAAAGATCCCTATGATTCCCTTGTACGAGCTGTACATGTAATTCATATGCGTCAAAGATCCCTATTAAAATCCAAAAGTATATATTCATAGGGATAAAACCTTCATAGCTTTTCGTCATTCCGTTTTGTGTCATTCTGTATTGCGCTCGTCGCTTGTACATAATGCCAGCTTCCCGTGATGGAATAAAACGAACTTAAAAATTCAAAGTAGCATCTATGTATTCGAAACTACCTTCTACTTTCAATAAATAATATTGTTACATTATATATATTACGATTAATTTCTAGAAATTGTAAGTATTTTTTGAAGAGGTTGAAACAGTTAACTGGTTAAAAACATTCCATTAGCTACTAAAAAAGGAGAAGTAACACAACAAAAAATAATTAACATCAGTTTTTGGATAAATTAATTCCATATCAACATTATATTTAAAAAAATAGGCAAGCGATTTCCAAATGGCCCAAATAATAACTTAATGCTACTATATCACTATTTCCTTTCACACAAAATAGATTCAATAATTTCTATTCAAGGGAGTGAGTCCTTCGCTGAATTAATACCCAAGGACTTCTCTTAAGCAAAGTTTCTTAAATCTGTCTTCGGGTACGCGCGAACTCATGCGAAGTGAGGATGACACAAGATGGAAGAAGGTAATGGTGTGTGCGCAGAAAGATCTTAAACGTCTTCTTACTTTACTAGACAGAAAAACCATTTCTTTTCCGACGTTTCGCAATGTTAGCGCAACGGGGGCATATATTTAGACTAACATTCTCAAGATCACCGTGGTAAAAAGAGAGAAGCGAATAAAAACGAACACCCCTCAGGAATTAAGATCCACCAAAATGTGTTAAAAAGAAACTACCATATCTTTCCCATAAAAATTCCTTACGGCAGTTGTCTCCACAAAACTTTCTCGCATTCCTTAATAACTATATCATCTCTACCTTCTACTTCAAAATTGAGAATCTCGGGCCAAGCTGAGAACATTTATATTGGCATTGGCGAAAAATAATTGTGAAATATTGATCTTTGGCGTAAAGTTGGCATTATTACAGGCGATTTTTTTAAAAAAAATCAATCCCTGGCATTTAGCAATGGGCACCCGAAACGGTGACTGTGTCTATCTGCCGAATTTTTGTTTCCCAACAGATTGATTCTAAAATTTAACAGAGAACTACAATGTCAGTCACACACTAGATATCAATTTTCATACATTTAAATAATTGCGATTTTGAATTATCACGTTTACATGTGCTTGTGGAAAGCATAGATCGATAAAAACACAATACCCTGACGGATATGACTTTTAATTTTAGAGGTTTATACGTGAGTACCATGTTTAATCTGTGTAACAAATTATGTCCAGCAAAATTTCTTCATTTTGTGATTATCAACTTAACTTATATCCGGCTGTGATCCAAACTTCTTCTAAAAGGATAAAAATCTACAAATCTAATTGATGTAAAGATGATACACAAAAGCTGTTTACATTTCCTATTTATAGATAGTGTATTATAATATCAATAATTAAACATTCACAAATTTAGTTGTTCTACTATTAACTGAAGATTTTGTCAAAGTATTTCTTTTCGGAAAAATCCGGATAAGTAGAGAATAATTCAAATGTACCGGGAAAATTATTTTTATAAATACTAAATTTTGTAAAGAAACACTCTAGAATTTTGGGATGTATGTATCGAAGTACGTCAAAATCTGAAGATCACTACTTTAACTAGGGAAGATTTTTGCCTGCAGATTGTTATCAGGGAGTTAAGGTTATGGAGAGCTACTATATTTCGAGAAATTAATTCTACTAATATTGATTATTGTGAAAAAAAAAACAATTTCGAATATTATATTAAATACATCAACTGTTGTCCACTACTTTAAATCGGGAAGATATTTACCAGCGGATTTTTATCAGGCAGATATGGATAATGGAGTGCTAAAAAAATTTATTCCATAAAATGCTAAATTTTGTGACGTAGAATTCTAATTCTATGCAACATAGAATTCTAAAGTACGTGTAATCAATTAAATATTTTTTAATAATATAGCTACTTTTACTCAGAAGCGGCGACAGGAATTTGTCGACTGGGAAGCAAGACAAATCCGACAGGGGGGGACAAGCACAATATCTCTCATTTGGCTTCAAAATAACTCAAAATTGTTAATAACAACAATTAAAAAAATTTACATTAAATTAAAGAAAATCAAGTATCAATTAGATTCTTTTTTTAATTCAGATACCGGCCCTTCCTTTCATTGTTCATTTGTAAAAAAAAATGTTATGCGATATGATGCGATATCTCATTCACTTGTCACACATATATTGCCATATATTCACATATATATATTTATTTACATATATTGCCAAAAAAAGCGAAAATTATAAATTAAATGAACGACTATTTAATCAAACGTCGGAAATCTGCAGACTTCTTCGACACTCATCGCATTGAGTTTATAGTCGATTGATCTAAATTGGCAATAAATTATTTTATCACCTTTGTCGGTTATATTGTCAAAATTAGTACAAACTATAAGCTGAATGAACGACATTTGAATGAGACGTCTGAAAATCTGCTTAACATACGTCTTCGACATCCATCATTTTCAATTTTTAGGTCTATCAATAATTGTCTATGAAAATACAGCATATTATTGATCTACCACCCCATCCGAATATTTTGCCAAATTTAGTCTAAACAATTTAATCATTACTTGCATATTTAGACTGTTTAAAATATAATAATTTTAAGAAGGTTTTTGAATAATCATATTCGATAATACGTAGCTCTCTACAACAATCCTGAAATGAACATTTTTGCCGACGAAGCTCTAAATATCTCGCCGACGGGGGGGGGGCAATTACCCCCCCATAGCCCCCCTGCTATCGCCGCCTCTGCTTTTACTATAAAAAATTACCATCTAAATTATTTTTTAAAAGACAGAATGTATTTTTGCGTAATGTTTCTTAAGATTCTTCTGGATCTATTTCCCCCATTTAAGACAAAAGAATAGTCAGTGCCTTAAATAAAGAAGTTAATTATTTCTTCTTAGAAATTAATACCTCCACAGCGCCTCTACTAAATCAGGAAAAAGTCCCCAACGCGGTGCTAAACTAAGGCACAGGGAACAATCCTTTTCGGCCAGCCAATTACTCCTTCTGTGAACATTCGTATCTCAGAAAAGCCTCGGGAAGCGGGTCAATTAAGGCATGGCTTAAGTGAAGTGTATACTTTTTTTTTCCTAAGAAACCGGCAATAAAACACTGAACTCATACTGAAGACTACAGATGAGCCGCGCTTTCTTGGAGTCAAACTACAATTCGTTAAGTAGGTTAATGTACACACTCAATAATAGAAACCAAGCTCACGACTCAGATCATCAGCATTCGGGATTATTATCCTTCGGTAATTATTCTCCTTTTCCTCGTATATTCTCCAATTCTATTCTACGGGCAGACTGTTGCTAAGAAGATATTTTAGGATTACGGCATTACTGAGAAAAGTAATATAGTGAGCTAATTAGAAAGAATACTTTCTTTTACTCCAGCAAACAATGTAATGCAATAGTTAGATTTATCTAACATCTTTGAACAGGAAACAAATTTTCGGACTCTGACTAAGATAACGACTCGAAACAAGAAGCCTTAAAAAAAGCTTTATAAAATAAGGACTTTTCTTTTCCATATAACATTACTAGAAACAGAAACTATAAAAGGCATAGAATCAATTATAACTACAGATAGCCATTGCAATCACTGGAGGAAGTCATTAGATTTGCAACTAACTTTCTGGTACGAGACTGTTATAATAACACGAATATATATTTAAAATAACTACAAGATTAATCAAAAATAACTCCGATCGTTGTAACAACTACCATACTCCATTAATAACTAAAACTGATGTTTTACAGAATGATTAATAGCTTATAGGCTTAATAGGATTATTAACAGAATGTGGCTTATTTAATAATTGTGGTAGTAATAATTCTATAGTGATAAAGTTAGAATTTGTTTTAATACAATTTGATAATTTTACGCTTAGTGGCATTACGATAATACAATTAGTGACATAATGAATGGACAGCAAGAAAAAAAAAGATTCTCTGGAACAGGGCCCGACTTAGCCCAGCTGGGGCCCGGGGTAAAAACTTCTTTGGGGCCCCTCTGCTTCACTACTTCAGTAATGAAGAACATTCATTAAAGAAGGAAGCGTAAAATAAAATTTATATTCGATTTGGGGCCCCCACTTATGTTGGGGCCCTGGGCAGCTGTCCCGTATGCCCCTGACTTAGTCAGGCCCTGCTCTGGAAGCAAGGGAGAAAAATATAATTTTTGCATATTGAAATAATCGTAATCAGAATATATCTTCTTCTTCTTCTTCTTCTTCTTTTTTTTTTTTTTTTTTTTTTTTTGTATTCTGAGATAATAGAATGCCCCTTATACCATTTTTCAATTTCTACAATACTGATGATGACACGATTCATAAATAAATAAATGTTCTGCCACGAGTATTGGCTATATCTTGAAATCAAGAATAAAATTACCTTAATTAATTACCTTAATTTAATTAATTTTAGAAAACGAAAATAATTGTTAAATATATGAAATTCAAAATACAAAAAAAGATTTCTGTAGCAGAGCATATAATGTTTATAAAAGCACTCACAGTTATCAGTGAAGTCGGCTCTGTAGTAACAATCAAATGGAAAGCTTACCTGCAAGAAAGTATATATATTAGAAACCATGAGGAATAGCTACATTTATACAAAAACAAACACAAAAAGTGATTTTTTTTAATGGATTTAACAGACAAAGAAAATTTGTTAAAAATTATAAAACACAGAACATATGCAGTTTCAAGTGGGCTTCCTCTTTTTCAATTCCTACAATTATTTCACACTAATATATATACTTTTTATTCATCTACTCAAGGCCAAATACATTTTTAAATATTATTTCACTAATTAAATTTAATTAATTTTAATAATTAAAATAGAGTTTTAGCAGTTTGTAATAAAAATTGAAATTCAATAGTCAATAGATCATTTGATAAAATGCAAGGCTTATGGTAGTTTTCATGTGAAAGTGAAGTATACTAGGTCATTCTTGCGAAAATCAATAACTTTTTGATAAATTATTTATATTAATTGCAATTATTTAATAAAAAGTAACTAAAATAAAATGTTTATTTGCTGTCCTAAATAAAAATTGACTTTAAAAAAATGTTTTTTTCAAATTACTTATTTAGTATAACCCAAAGAGATAAACAGTATCATAGAAGGAAACCAACAACAAAATTAGTTAAAAATTCTTCAACATATAAAATCGATAAGCAGAATGCGTAACGTTTCAAGTAGCTTTTCCCTTTCAGTATAACTTTAAGAGTAATAAAAGAGCTCTATTCTCTTGGTAAAAAGTAATTAAAATCGGTACGACACAAATACAAGAAACGTTCAGATTTGGATTCCAACTGTCCGCCTCTTATTGGTTAATCGCTGTATCGCGTGAGTCATACTTCGTTTGACTTATTCACCAAAAGTCACATTCTGCAATTCAGTAATATTTCATTACTAAAAATACAATTTACAAAGGCTAACTAGGCAACGATTTTAATTTCTCTTATTTATTTCACAACACGAATTATATTTAACTATCAACTGAAGCATGCATTGTTGCGTTTTACGTGAGTAAACATCATTTTCTATTTCAAACTTAATAATGTTATTTATATCCGTGATATACATGAAGTGGTTATAAATATGAGGTAATCTCGGAATAAAAAATTTTACGGAACATTTAATTGAATAGAGACATTTTATACTTAATGATATGTAAGGATAATAGAAGATAGTATATAAGTTGTGAAGATAAATTCAGATATAGGCCCTAAAAAAGGAAATAATTTCAAACTAGCACCTTTAGACGACCAGCTGATTTTTCTTCGTCACCTATTCACATACTTAATAGCCCCTAAAATTTTAATTCGATGTTTTACGTCACGTGGTCTTTTTTAGCAAAAAATTTTCAAGTTTCAATACTCAAATAGCAAAATAATTTTAAGCTTTACATTCCATTCAAACCGTTTTGTTCATTTTATTACCTATATCCCAAATTTTCCGTCAGCTCTCTAAAATTGGTATCAAACAAAGAAAATATTCTGCTATCTATGGCCTATAAACAATGCTATCTTAAAATAAATGTAAAATTTGGCATTCATACAAAACAAAAACTTTAACTTTAAAAAAAATCAATAGCTTTAAGTTATTATATTGGTTAATTTTGATATTGCATACTCAAACTTCAAGATTAATCCCAACTTTTGTTTCAAAAGGGTTGGAGTATGTGATAATAAAAATTGGAGCGCCTGGAACATTTTTCATTAACGTCATTTATCACTAATATTATATTATACTAACCCTTAAATAAATTAATATAACTATATTAATTAACTCATAAATAAATTAATATAATGCTTTAACATTTTGTGTGTCATCTCCTATAGTGTTATTCTTAATGCTTGTGAAATTTTAAATTGCTAAGGTGAAAATTGCAAAGAGTAATTTCAAAGGTCCCTGGTCGCCTTAAGTGGGATGGATCACGACAAATAATTTAAAAATCCTTGATTGCAGAGTAAAAACAAATTTTTTTTTTTCTTAAAAACACTTTTTGGGCTAAGGCTTTTAAGCGAGTTGAATAAAATTGGTTCGTGCCATTCAAAGGAAAAGATATCCCACGGAGACAATTGCACGCCTCACGTCAACCTGGGTTGATTCTCATGCAAACTATTTCAATGAAATTTCACGCCGAGTCCAATCAATAGGGCAGGGGAAAGCAAGTTCCAGGAAATTTTTCGAAAAGTTCGTTCTACTCATTTACTGGGGGAAAGCGCGGCCGCGATAAACAAAACAATTTCGGTAATTTATCCTAGGGGGGTTCGGCTGGAGAAAGAATAATACCGCATTCACACAATGAGGGCGCTCAGAGAGAGCGAACAATCCTCCATTCGCCCATATTAAATAGATCAATAATCCAACCCATTACCGAGCAGTTGTTAAAAGTGCCTAGGGATCAGGCGAAGCACGCGATGTTTTAACGGATGTTGAACTTGTAGGATAACATTGTGGCGGCGCGGTTGGTCAGGCGCCCGATGCACAAATTAAATTGGCGCTCTTTCTAGGTAGGGATGCGGACATTTCACCGCCAACACTACGAAACGAATTCTGTAGGCGAAAATGTGGACTGCTCGCTCAATATCTATTTTAAAATTTTTTAACCTTTCATTTTAAAGCATTTAAATGCAAGGTATTTAAGGTATGTGTTATTCGTTAAGGTAAAGTTATTCGTAAATTAAAGTATTTAATGTTACTTATATTCGGGAAGGTTTTTTTTTTTTTTTTTGAAAAACTTTTGTAAATAGTTAGATTTTAAAATATTTCCAATAGAAATATCTCAAAATATCTATGGAACTAAATAATACCAGTTACGTAACATTTTTTAAGTGGAA
Organism: Argiope argentata; assembly: GCA_026289955.1. Classification (NCBI taxonomy): domain Eukaryota; kingdom Metazoa; phylum Arthropoda; class Arachnida; order Araneae; family Araneidae; genus Argiope; species Argiope argentata. The sequence goes on along the minus strand of JAOUZG010026641.1, from coordinate 14,042,268 downwards.
TAAAAAAAGTTTGTTTTCTTAGAGGGGGGAGGTTAAAAAGAGGTATTATTTGCCAACGGATGGTGAATGTCCTCTATGCTTTTGTGCATGAGTTAGAAAATGGGTTTAATTCCCCGTAAGAGGAAAGATGTAAGAATATATTTATATTTAGTAATTAAATAAATTCCAGAAATGTGCTCATCTTTCCGTGGCTTAACCCCTTAGTGAATAGATGCTTGATTTTAAGTTATGCGTAATTTAAAGTATTTAATGGTAGATTTTTTTAAACTTTCGAAAATAGTTATATTTTAAAATATTTGCAATAGAATTATCTCAAAATATCTATGGAACTAAATAATACCAGTTACGTAACATAAGTTGTTGTTGTTTTTAAGTGGAATAAAAAAGTTTGTTTTCTTAGAGGGGGAAGGTTAAAAAGATGCATTATTTGCCAACGAATTGTAAATGTCCTCTATGCATTTGTGCATGAGTTAGAAAATGGGTTTAATTCCACATAATAGGAAAGATGTAAGAATATATTTATATTTAGTAATTTAATAAATTCCAGAAATGCGCTCATCTTTCCGTGGCTTAACCCCTTAGTGAGATAGAATCATCGACAAGTGGTCGTCTTACGATACTGAATGGAACAGAATAAAGCAAAAATCTAGTTTAAAGATTTATCAAATGATTTGTTAATTTTTACAAATAACTTAAGAAATATATTATCTAGTTACTAAACAAAAAAAAGTAAAGTATCTATTTATTCTTTAAATATTGGCCCGCGACTGACAAATAATAAGAAATTTTCAATTTCATTCTTTGACGCACCAATAACAATAAAATATTTCTACATGAATAGATACTCGTATGTAACATAATCATAGGCTTTTTTTATAATTGAGTTTAGCTGAGAATAGCTGCTAAAAGAAATAAAAAGTAAGTCTAGCTGCAATAACGATAGATCCAAAAAAAGTTTTTTTTATATCAAAAATAAGCATTCGCGTTCGAATTGCACATTGTGTATAATGTGATCACTATTAAGATGAAATTTAAAATGTGATAAACAATTTAAATTTAAAATCAAAATTTCATATATTTCCTGCATTCAATTAAAGCAAAACAAATTATCGAGAATATACAAAAAAAAGGTACCCCAAAAATGCACACAAGCAGGAAAAATGACAGGAAATGTCACACTCACGTGTTTTCAAGGTTGTTCATATTTCTGGAAAATTGTGAGTTTCAAAAGATATTACAGATATCGCCTAATCATTCGAAATGAACCACACAGATAAAGCATTTCTAAGGTTAATTTAATAGATATTTAACATTTTGATTTCCCTGTCTTGATCTATCTTTAAAAGATGAACTCAAATGGACAATTGTGAACATATTCAAAATCATATAAAATGATTTATCCAAAATAGAATGTATTATCTTCTTAAGAGATAAAATAAATTCGTTAAGGATTTGAGATCAGAGTTTAAACATTTTATCACAGTTTACAATTCAAATAAATCCCTTTGTAGCTTTTAAAAAGAAATCTATTTGTAGTTTTTATGACAAAAAAAAATCCCTACTGAGTTTTTTTTTTGGGGGGGGGGGAGATAAAAACCTTCTGAAAAGAATTACTGTATTTCATATGAGAATTGAATTACGCTCTTAACAAATTTAATGTTTCAACGTCTTTGGAAAGTGTCAATCAACATCGAATTAGAACAATGAAGTATATATTCGTCAAACACAAAGTATGTGTGCATTATGACAAATTGTCAACAATTATTATTTATTTTATTTTACACTAATTTATTTACTTAAGTTAACATAGTTTGCATTTCAAAACACTTTGAAATATAAGAATATATTTTAGTTTCCACTAAAAGTGAAATTAATATTGCGAATTATTATTATCATTTACTCATGTCGAATATATTCGTCTTAGCATTAAATTGAACTTTTTAATAACCAGTATTCTTGACATTAATAGTTCTGATTAAAATAAATATGTCAAAATATATATAATTAAGAATAAATAATTCTTAATAATAAGAATAAAGAATATATAACTAAGACATTATTATATTCGTCAACATACGCAACAAAGTATACGAAATTAAAAAGTAATTATGGGCAATATGAACGCAATGAAATGACTATTTTTTATTTCACATTCATTTATCAGTTTAAATTAATATAGTTTGCGTTTCAAACGTTTTGAAATTTCCAAATATATTTAAGTTTTCAATGAAAGTGAAATTAAAACAGAAAATTACCTTCAATGTTTACTCATGACTAACATATTCGTCATAACATTTATTATTTATAAACTTTTTTCCTAACGAATATATTTTTCATCACATTAAATTATAAACTTTTTCCATGACGTGTATATTCATCATAAACAGTAAACTAATTAAAACAAATATTCCATAAATATCCATAAAACAATCCACTGTAATTTAACCAAACACACCGAATAAAAATCCACAATTTCATAAACAAAATCAGCCAACAATTCAGCATTGTAATCAAATTAGAGGTAGCTTATAGCACCGATTACAGCACGACATTCCGATATATTTCAGTGGCGTAATCCCGCTTTTCCAATAAATACCAAGATCCCAATTTTCCAGCCATTTTCGTGACAATATACCCCAATTGGATTTATACCTCGCTTTTTCCAACGACGTGGACGCCCTAATTTATGATTCCGCGATATGCGAGCTGATCATCGGCTAACTGGGGGCCATAAAATCCATCTCGAGGTACAAAAACGGCAGCGCAAAATTAAATCATCACCGATAGTTATTGCGGGCAGTCGCAAAAGTGATTTAAGGTCACATGAGCGGCTATTCCAGCAACCACAATTTACTTACTACAAGTTTCACTCATTTTTGGAAATAGGTATTTTGTAGCTAAGTAATTTATTGTCGCTCTGTCTTTCACAGATAACATTTTATCCCCTTTTTTGTTTTCATTTTTTAGCATTAAGGAATAGCAGCAGCAGTAATTAAGATTGAATTTTAGATATGGGTAATTGTTATTTGAAAACAATGCAGTTCAGCAAAGGAATAGCAGTAGTAATTCAGATTGAATTTTAGACATGGGTA
>JAOUZG010026641.1:14024950-14039166 GCA_026289955.1 Argiope argentata | reverse complement strand
AGATTGAATTTTAGACATGGGTAGTCGTTATTTGAAAGCAATGCAGTTCAGCAAAAGTGTAAAGGAATGCCAAAATTTTTTGAACTCATAGTTCTCCGACTCAAGTAAGTGAAATTTTCAATTGGATGCTTCAGTATTTTTAAAACTGAACTGAAATGTAACTATTAAATCTGAAAGTAAATTTAACACCACTTTTTTTTGTTAGATTGAAAAGAAATGCACATCCACGCAATTAATGAAATCAAAATGGGCCAGCTTCAAAGCAAGAGATGCATCAAATGAAATTTAATCAATACTTACGAATTCATTTATTAGTTGGCACGTAAATAATGAAAGAAACACAGGACAGGTACTGAAAATTAAATTATTATTACCATTTGATGAAAACACGCTTCGTATTATTTTTCTCGCCTTTTAGCTCATGCCTTGAATATATTAACGCATGCGAAATACATAAATATTTGTAATTATAATTAGAAAGAATTGCAATTTACTCGCATACTTAAAAAATATGAATGCAGGAAACAAAAAATGGAAATGTCAGACTTAGAACCATGATTCATTAAAACTGAAGAACGTTTATAATAAAATTCTCGGAATAATATATAAAACAGAGTTTTCAACCATTATTGAAAATTATATTATCTTTTAAATAAAACATTCTCATCTTTAAAATTATAAACAAAATTATCAACTATTCAAGATATTCCTGTACAAAATGACCAAGAAGTCACACTATAAATAAAATACGCAGAGATGGATAACGTTTCAATGCAATACCACATACCATACATCATGAAAGCCTTCCTTGAGTGTAAAAAGTACAATTGGCAATAATCATTGCTAAAATAAAGAAAATAATTGGAGAAATAATCAATTAAATGAGATTTATCGATGAAAATCACTACACATATTAAATATTCTACCAACAATTTTCAAATACATTATGTTTCCATTTAAAGGATCTGTCAAAAGTCTACCAAAATCTCAAAATAATTCGCATAAAATACAACATGCAATGGCATTAAAAAATATGGAACTGTCACTGACATAGGCAAGAAGATGACAGTTATAATATATTTTCCATTTATCCTCATCATATTTGATTTTAAAAAGGAAAATAAATGCATTAACAATTATTTTTCACAACGCCCCTAATATTGAAACCTCAAGAAATAAACTTTCATCATCCATCAACCACAACAATGATTGGAGAAAAACTAAAGGATAGTAATAATTTTAAAATATATATATATCATAATACCTTGAAAATTTAAAAACTTTGAGATTTCTAGCCTTTTACCAATAGCCTGAAGATTCTTTGAAATTTTGTTGTAGTTGATGTTTTATGGGAAGTCTCAATAGTTAATGAGCATAACAGCCAGACACTAAGCCTTATTGGCATGACTTAGTTCTATCGTATGGGAGAGGGGGGGGGGACTGGATGCAAATAAAGAAAACAAACACATTAGAAACTATGTAAGGAAATACTTTCCCGACCAGATTCATAAACTTTTTTCTTAAAAAAACTCAGATGAACAACAAAGGTTGTTCAATAAAGTTCCCGACAATAAATGTGACAATTAATGTGTTCCTCCGCATACGTAAACGGTCATTGTTAGCAAAAAAAAAATAAATTAAGGAATGATATTATTCCATTCAACTAGTTCTACCACCCAAATCCTAACAATGAAGGAGATTTCTTTATGCTTACATTTTCCAAACTTACATCCAAGGGTGTAAAAAGTTTTTACTGCCGTTATGACCTAGCAAATCTCCACTATCAGAGCCTATAAGCAAAACTCTGCAAACCGTCCACACAAGGAGTAGCAAGCACATAGTGGCAAAAATAAACTAGAGAGATCGCACAAGGAAATCGCCTTCCTATCCATATTCATAAGTCCCCCCCCTAAAATAGCTCAGCCAAATAATAAACGACAAAGATGTTAAAAGCAAAAGGAAGTCCCCAGCAATAAACGCGGGTTTTCTCAACATACACACAGAGGCCGGCGTTGTTGGCGAAAAAAGGAGAAAAAAAGAAAAACAGAAGGCGTGATATGACATAGCTGCAGAAAAGAGAGAAATGCACCAGTGATATACGATAGTTGCAAAAGCCGGTCGAGGTGTACGCGAAGTGTTCAGGCGACCGTAGAAGTTCTAAAGGCGGGTCAGACAAGGTCGTTTCCTTGTATGACAGCGTAGATGTAATTAATTGTTTTGGCTGTTTTTCACTCGCCATGACAGTTCGTCTGTCTCGCCTCCTTTTTGCCTCACGTTTTGTTCACTTTTACCTTTGCTTTTTTTAGATATGGAGGTATGTGCTTGTTTTGCGCCCATGCCAGACGAACCGAAGAAAACTTTTTCTCTCTCTCTTCCTATCTTTCTTTTTTTTTTTCTTTTCATTTATTTATTAGCTTTGTGTTTACTTGTTTATTTTGTTTTAAAATGTCGCGCAACTGGTCGTAAAATGCAGTTATTTTTAGGATTTTTTTTAAAAGAAATTTATTTTTTGCTAACTACTTTACTGCAGATCTAATGAACCACATCATAAGGTTTCTTTCCGGCTTTTTTTTATTTTCTTTTTTTGAATTTCCCTTATAGTAGAAAACCAAAATATCTATTATATACATATAATTAACGAAAATAATCGCATTTCAACAAGCTGCTAATAATAATAGGGTTCTATTCAAATCGTACTTAATCATGTTAAGTTTCCTGGCAAATTGCTGACGTTATTTGAAAAAAAAATCAGAAAATTATATTATTTGCATATATTGTACATGGTAACTTGTATATTTCTCATAATATTAAAAATATACTAGTTGAAAAATAATTTGAAACTCATGCAAATCTCTTCGAAAAACTTGATATGGTTATTATCCTAATTATGACAAACATCAAGAAAACAGAAGAAAGTTTTTCCAGTAATGTTTCTTTTCCTTTTCTTCATTATCCCCCCCCCTCTTTTTAGATATAAAATAACATACTTTCACATTAAATTCGATAATATTTGTTCAGTAATACAATAAAGTAAATTTCGGTAATATTTGTTCTGATGATAAAAGTATAGTTTAGAAATAATACACAAATTTAAAAATAAAAAAAAAAGTGATCCACGACAAAAAAAAAACACTTTAAATAAAATATTTGCATCTGGTTTTCTAAAAGATTTTCAACTGCATCACTTGATGGAATCCAAAATTCTCAATTTAAATTTTCGAATTCAAGAAAAAAAGAAAGAAATAGATCGCAGAGACAATATTTCACCTCGATGATGAAATATAGTAAAATCGCTTTCATATCGTTGTACTTCGATTATAATTCTAAAACTAAGTCTAATAGTGCAGTAAATGATAATTTTTGTGTGCATTTATGGTACTTCGATTAGAATTCTAAAATTAAGCCTAAGTAGTGCAGTACATAATAATTTTTTGAGTGCATTTATGGTACTTCGATTAGAATTCTAAAACCAAGCCTAAATAGTGCAGTAAATAATAATTTTTTGTGTGCATTTATGGTACTTCGATTAGAATTCTAAAACCAAGCCTGTATAGTGCAGTAAATAATAATTTTTTGTGTGTATTTATATTAAAATAACCAGTGGGATTGGTCTCTCCAAACTTTCTTTTAAAAAGTGTAATACAAGGAACTCCTTGCGTGGCAATGGCGTACAACAGATACGAAATATTCTTTGACGCCAATTTAGCACTTTTATTGAATATATGTCAACTTTGGCCGTTTATTTGGCGATTAGTAATGGCGTAAGATTAACAACCCCCAAATATCGAATGTGATTTAGAGGCGTTTTTCCCAACCGATTGAAACCAAAATTTGATCACAAACCATACATGTCATGTTAAATAAAAATCCCACGCCAAATTTAATATATTTAACACATTGCGTTTTTCATCGTGTATATATGTTTCTGGAAATACAGACTGACATAGAGTCAACTCTTCTTTATATTTGTGTCAAAATTTGACGGGTGTTTGCACTGTGGATGTTATATGTGTATACCTAATCTTATCTACCTATCTCTCTCTTCGTTCTGTCGTTATCTTCTTACATTCGGCCAGTAGGATAGACAGTTTTTGCCAACTGTTTGAAAGTTTGCTGAGGAGGAAGTGGTCAGTTTATGACTACTATGGGGTCAATTATCTCTAAGCGAATATGTTTGACAGATTCGGCCAATGTAAGGACGGACATTACTACAGTCCACAGTCGGCCACAACAAATCCTGTCAATACTACCACGTTCAGTGGTAGCGGGGTGGTCGGCTGTACAGAAGACTTCCTCAGAATGGGCTTGGTTTAAAATTTGGTAGCTATTTACAAATTTGGTGTAAAGATCGCATATCAAATTGCCTGTCTCTAACCGAAAGACTTATTTAGTTATATTTGTCACCGACAAGATAAACGGACATTTTCCAAAAACGTGTTTTTCGAAATCGAGGAGGTCTTAACCACAGAGATCTCGTCAAAATCTCAAGCGCCAATTTTTTCGACGATTACTATTACTTTCTGGTATGCATAGATTAGAAAAAGCATAACTCCGTTGTAGCAAACGAACAAAATAAAAAAGACATAAAAGAAACATAAAGCCATAAAGAATCCGTACAGTCGCCTCACAGAATGGAAGAGAGCCCCAGAATAAATGCGGACGACATTAAAATTTCAGCGCAGTTAAGATATGCCAAAAATCGCACTTCTCTGAAATTTATCATGTGCCAAAAGGATCTAAAAATACGCGCTCTCGGCGGGAGTGGCCAAATACCTCTCGCTGAGTTACTCCAGCGGCTATGAACAAACACGTCCTCACCAATACGCGTCCCCGCGCAGGCGCAACCCTTTCGACCCCTCATTCATATAAATCTCTCGCCACTCTTGCGAGTTTTGCTTATTTTAAGCTCTTTAATGTCACATTTGATCGCTGAGTTCATGCTAAAATAAGTTATCGATGTTTATTCGATTATTTTTAATGAAAGGCTCAACAGTGGCCGCGGCTTATCACAGTACAACATCGATTATCTCCAGATTTCGGATAAACGCGAACTCGATAAATGCACTACAATTTAAATCAATACTTCTTTATGTGTCGGCAGGATTTTCCAAATTTATTATCAGCAATTGTAAAAATAAATTATCTGGCTTCCTATTCTACAAATTATGTTCATAAACTTTATAAGCATGAAAAAAAAATAATATAATAATTTTCTGAATCCACAGGGGTATAAATGGGGGGGGGGAAATACACATTTAGTACAGATAATAGAAGAAAAAAAATTCAACATCACGCAATTTCGTTTCTGGATTACCAATTAGTTTACAAAAATGTGTAAGTACAGTATTACAAGACTATTTTCAAGTTGTTAATTACTATTACAATACGTGGTATTTCGTATTTTGATCAAAAATGATAATTATTGACTAATTATTTTGCATTTCTCATGCATTAATTAAAACAATGATAATATAATGAATCGAGTTTCGTACTAACACTTATTTTTTTATTCTAATTCAAAATTTCATAATAAAATAACACTGATATCCGGTAATATATAATATGGATAGGGTATATTAGAAGCAATGTAATAAATTCTGGCATCGGAAGACAAAATATAAAAGATATAAATACAGCTCAGTTTTAAATTCATTTTCCCAAAATGTTGATTATAGTTGAAGCATTTTAATTAAATTCTAGTATTCGAAGATAAAATATAAAAGATAAAACTTCAACTCAGATTTAAATTAATTTTCCCAAAATGTTTGTAATAATTGAAGAATTGTTATAAATTCTGGATTGAAAGATAAAATACAAAGGTTAAACTTCAGCTCAATTTTAAAATAATTTTCCTAAAATGTTGGTTATAATTGAAGCATTGTAATACATTCTGGCATTGAAAGAAAAACTTCAGCTCAGTTTTAACTTAATTTTCCCAAAATGTTGATTATAATTGAAGCATTGTAATAAATTCTAGCATCGGAAGAAAAAATATAAAAGATAAAACTTCAGCCTAGTTTTAAATTAATTTTCTCCACATGTTGGGCATAGTTGAAGCATTGTAATAAATTCTGCCATTGGAAGATAAAATATAAAAAAATAAAACTTCAGTCCAGTTTTAAATTATTTTTCCCAGAATGTTGATCTCCAATAGATATTAATTCTGCGTCAACTTAAAGGCATTTATACAGCATGCCTTACATCTACATAAAAGACAGAATCCATATTTAAAAAAAAATAATCGGTTTGATCTTGTTTTTAGCAGAATCAGAATTAACGACTAGATCCCTCAAGTATTAACTAATCCGAAGCACAGCAGAAAGGCAACTAGTTTCGGTAATGATAGAAATGATTAAAATTATTCCGGAAGATTAAAACTAATAAGCCAATCGGAAATGCAGAACTTCCTGGCAGACTAAGCTGATTGGAGGAATCCAGAACCATTCATTTCTAGTAAAAGAAAAGCGATTTCACCAAAATAAGCTTAAGTAGCAAACTTCGATGTAATGCTTCTCTCCGGGATGAAAAGAATGCAGTTATGATTAGAATTGATTTTAGCATCTCATGAATGTAAATGTAACTTTGTTTATGTTATACAATAAGGAGCCATCTATAATTTGATGAATTTAATGCATTAAAGTAGTTTCTAAATTATCCAAACAATTACAATTACTTTGGTTAATTAAAATGGAATTTAAAATTATAATATATTTTCTTTTGACAAAGTTTTTCAAAATTGTTTATTTGAAATTATTAAAATAAAGCTACAAGTAATACTATTAATTAAAAAATTTATAGGTTTTCTTTAGTTTTTTCCCCCTTTGATTAATGATTTTTTAAAGAGAATTCTCAAAAAATATTTTCCTCCCATTTAACAAAGCGAAACCTACATTTGCAATACTATTTTTTCATGAAAATGAATGGAATTTACTCACATGATTGCTAAAGAGATTAAAAATAGAATTACATTTTTCGTTAATTTTTTCCATCCTAAACAATTTTTCGAATTACAAAAGATTAACTCTCGATAAGTACTGAGGAAATCGGCTTCAATGCCAATTCTGATACCTTCTCTAAAATATTCGATAATATATTTTTTTTTAACTGAAGGCACAGCTTGTTTTCCTGGAAACCGGAATATACTGAAACATAAATTTCAGTTGATAGAAAGCCAAATGATTGAGATTCCATCGCACTAACATTGAAAAATGCAAAATTATTATTATTTAAAGAGCAACAATTATGCTTTAAAATGTTTATTGAGTTTTTTAAAACTTAAAATGTAATTTAAATTCCTGGAAACAGGAATTCCTGAAACAGAAACTTCGGTTGATAGAAATCCGGATGATTGAGACTATCGCACAAATTTTAGAAACGCAACCTTAAAAGTTGAAACATTCATAATATTTCAAAATGTTCGTTAGAGATATGTTGCTTACACGAAAAGCTTTTCGGCACACATGTTGTAAGTTGAAGGAAAGATACCAACAATTCATTATTTCAACATTCTCTAAAATATTCGATAATTTTAGTTCCTTTAAACTGAATTCCTAGAAACAGAGACTTCGGTTGATAGAAATCCGGATGATTGAGACTATCGCACAACCTTTAGAAACGAAACATTAAAAGTTGCAACATTCATAATATTTCAAAATGTTCGTTAGAGATACGTTGCTCACATGAAAAGCTTTTCGACACACATGTTGTAGGCTGAAGGAAAGATACCAACAATTGTTTATATCAACATTCTCTATAATATTCGATAATTTTAGTTTTTTTTTTTTTTTAATTGAATTCCTGGAAACAAGAGTTCCAGAAACAGAAACTTCGGTTAATAGGAATCCGGATGATTGAGACTATCGCACTAACTTTAGAAACGCAACATTAAAAGTTGCAACATTCATATTTCAGAATGTTCGTTAGAGCTATGTTTTCCTAAACACAGTGCTTACATGAAAAGCTTTTCGACACACATGTTATAGGCTGAATGAAAGATACCAACAATCCATTATTTCAACATCCTCTAAAATATTCGATAATTTTTGTTTCTTTAAACTGAATACCTGGAAACCGGAGTTCCAGAAACAGAAATTTCGGCCCAAATTTTGGAAAATGCAAAGTTATTTTTATTATTATTTTTACGTGCAACATTTATACTTCAAAATGTTCGTTAGGATTATTATTTTCCAACTGCAGTGCTCGCATGAAAAAAGTACTTTGTTATTCTGTATATACTGAGATAGATATCAGCAGTCATCATTTTCCTTAAATTCGTTTAAAAAGAAAATGGAAACTTTTGTTGATAAAAAAACAACAATGAACACAAGCTTGAGAAAGAGGCGGAAAGAAAGAAGAAGGAAGTGGAAAAAAATAGAGATACTGAAAGAAAGAAAAAAAATTTACATACTTCAGCAGTTTAATTTAAGCAAAAGCTAATTCTTTACCAGAGTTGCCAAATAGTTTTAATTTCGTTATAGCAGAGTCGTGAAAGAAGGGGAGAAGAGAGAGAGAGGAATAAAAAAAAATTAAGAATACAAACGAGAACAGTTAACTTCTTTCGGCGACTGGCGTATTCTTTGACCGGTTCTTTTCAGATTCGACTTCTCTCGACACACAACTCCCCCTCCCATCACCGAAGTCGACAGATGGAATTAAAAACCTTTTTCTCACGTTGGAAAACAAGAAAAAAAAGGGGAAGGGGAGAAAACATCTAAAAATACTTGTCTAATGAGTCTCCAGAACAGAGAGAAAATTGGGACAAGCTTGTTCCAGTCTTCGGTAACAAGCAATGGCCCGTTCATACATCAAAGCACCAGATCTTGTACTGAAACTTGTCATATGAAGACCACAGACAAAAAGACAGAGACCAAGGTAAATAGATGTAATAGTGGATTGTTATAATTATTTGAGTTATTTTTATAAATGAAAGAAAGAAAACCTGAAATATGGAAAACAAAATCGTGAATACACACTAGTGGACAAAACTGTGAATAGCCTTTCGTGTAATTTTTGAAGTTAGAGGGAAAATGCTTTTAATTTCAAGCCTTTTTCCAAACAGCAACTCAAAATTATGCATGATAGAAAGATAATTCAATAAAGAATGAAACTCAATAAACAATAAAGAATGAAATGAATTATTCCCTTATCTGTTATTTTGTGCAAGTTATAAAATTAAAAAAAAATGAAGCACAACTTGCTTATGATGGTATGAAGTAACTTTAATGTATTTGAGTCCCATTAATTAATATCGATTCATTTTGTTTTCAATAATTAAAAAAAATGTAATAGCAGCTTACACGTGCTCAGAATTTGAATTTAGTTTCGATACGATGAAAAGAATTAATATAAAATCAAAAGCATATCAAAAATAATAAATTTCGAACAGAAGTACCTTTAATATCAATTCTCTCTTTCGAAAAGAGAAATTTTCATATTTCAGTCATCCCCATTCTCGGCTTGTAGTGTATTATGAATATACTTTTTATTTGCTTTTTTAAAATATAAAATTTACCAGATACATACAATTATTATAATTGAAAATTTCATATTGCTAACTTCAAAGTTCCCAAGTACCATAACAACATCAAACCAAAAAATCATTTGAAAATTATATTTAAAAAAACGCATATGAGACCAACAGAACTAATAAAAATTAAAATTAAATCTTCGATCGTAAATTTCCAGTTATCATGCGATAATTATTATTTTTAAGTCCTTATTTACTTAATTAATTAGTTATCAAACCGGTTTGATAACAAACTTATTAAAAAAGTCTCTCTCTCTCTCTCTCTCTCTCTCTCTCTCTCTCTCTCTCTCTCTCTCTCTCTCTCTCTCTCTCTCTCTCTCTCTCTGTATATATATATATATGCTTGGAGTTCGACTATTTTGAGATGAAATAACAGCTATGATGTCATAGTTCTTCATCAACCTTTTTAAAAACGCATCTGCTACCAAAGAAGCATATTTAATTAATCAATACTGGTAAAAGCAGCTAAAAAAATTGCTCATAAATTGCATAGATATCAAAACCTCTTAATAAAAACATTATGTTCTCACCTGATAAAAAAGAAATATCGAAAACAGCACGTCAGGAAAAATAATATGGGAAACACAGCAAAAAAGGAGACAATCTTCTAAATTAATTCACTCGTTTCATGGCATGCATATATTCGGCAACATTTCCCTCCTCCTCTTTCCATGCCAACATGTTTTCAAACCTTTTTGGTCCTTCACCTATATGGCAGATGACCGCTGCAAGGACGACAAACAGCATAGCACTTGGCGCCGAATGTTTCAAATTGAGGCTACAGAGTACAACATACAGCGCGGCCAAATCGGCAAGAGGTCACCGTCAACGGTGCATTCGGCACAGCTGTAGTTTACAAACCCGATAATGTAGGCTTTGATTTACTACGCAGATAAACGAATTGATCTTTGACTCATACCCACCAAACGCTGGTATGATAGAAAAATAAACATTTTTCTGATATCTAAGGAATTTCGAAACCAAAATTATTAAGTTCAAACTCAAAGTAACATAAAAGTAAGAGTTGTTAATGAAATATTTATACGTTTCTCTTCAATCAGCGAGAACTATCCAGATATATCTTCAGCCGCCTTTAGCGACCAGTGATTCGATTAATTTATCGACTTTTTAGGTTGTTAAATGATTAATTTGTTATTTGACAGGACAGAAAAAATATGAATTTATTTTTACTGCAAATTTAAAAGTGTATATATTATGAAATAACAGATTATGTGAAAATCTTACTATTAAGTTAATAACTGGTAAAAACACGAATTGAATGTTTTAATGGTACTTTTTCGTTGGCCGGGCGCAAGGAAAAAAATCGCCTAAGAAATTTGTCGGAATTCTACATTATTCGACAATTTTTCGCTTTAAAATCGATGTAAAAAATTTGGCGGAGTTCTACATTATTTGGCGATTTTTCGTTTGCGCCCGACTAATGGAAAGGTACCGTTTTGATGTATAATTTAAATTCTTTCATAGCAAAAAAAAAAAAAAAATCAGATAATGTTTCAAATTGCATTAAAAATATTATGTCATTAAATAGAAAATTGGGCAGAAATGAAATTGATATCATTAAAAAATAATTTTTGATAAGGTTTTTTTAAAAATAATTTCTTAAAATAATACCAGTTTCCATAGGGAAACTCATAAAGATACGGATATATTTAAAATTGAAGAACGTTCGCCAAAATTGAAATATTTTGAGGCGATATGTCGCATTTTTTTTTTTGAGGCAATTGCTAAAAGATATTTGTTATCGTTTCTGATATCCAAACAGAATAAGGCAATTTTTAGGCGAGTTTTTTGACGATTGGCACGATTTTGATGTGCTTGTCGAGAAACGTTATTTTATCTGAAACTTTCAACACAATTACTTATATCGAGATAGTTAAGCCTGTTTTTGTGCTCTATTTATTTTTAAGCCCATTTTGAGTTGAATATTAAACTTTTTGTTTGAAATCTTTTTTTTTTTTTTTTTTTTTTTTTACTTCCTTTATATTTTCTTTCCTCAGGCTGAATGTAATTCGAAGTAAGATGGTAAAATATCTCCAGAATATTTCTAATTATATTTTGCTCCATTAAAACAATTCATTGAATGAGACACTCTGAAATGATGAATTGTTGATATTTGAAGGGTGCCATTCTACATATTAAGAATATTTTGCAGAATATGAGTCTATAAGACAAAAGGAGTTTAAGCCTTAATTTTTTGAAATATATTTATAAACCAAAAAAAAAATAAAATGTTATTATTGAGAGCATTTACATACATCTAAAAATAAAATAAAAAAACTGAATGTTTCGTTTAATCTGTAAAATGTTTGCTGAATAATTCTTTGAGATATTATAAATTATAAAAAAATTATAATGTTTCAATTTCTGTAGTGAACATAGTGAACATAAAACTTCAATCTCGGACTACTCTGCTTTCAGTTCTTAGTTTTATTTAAAGACATGCTTGGATTGAGTAAAGAGGTCTTTATATTAATTGAAGTTTCATCATTTCCACTTTAATTTTAAACTGAGCTTTACGTGTACTGATAGAAAATCAGAGAGAGATGCGAAATTCAAAGATCATGGCTGCTTACGGCCTACATAATAGTATAAGTAAATTATATGACTATCGAAATCTGAAGCTTCAAAATATTAAGCTGAAAAACTTATTACGAGACCGAATTATATTTTTAAAAAATCGATTGAGTCGGCAATAATGTTGGCGTACCGACTGCTCGCCAAAAGCGGCTAGTTAAGTAATAATCGCCATTTCTATGGCATGTACGGCAGTGTTTTACGCATAAAGATTGTGGATGTTTATAAGGGATCATCATTCTTTTTTAAGACATAGTAAAAAAACCAAGTGTCCCAAGTTATTTCGGTTTCACATATTTTAACTCCTTCATAGAAAACCGACAACAATGAAATTCCATCTTTTTGAGAATATTTTTAAAAAAAAAAAAATCCTAACTTTACAAGATTTGAAAAATTCATGAACGGTACAGGAATTCTAGTTTTCTTGCGCTTTCTGTTACGCACTGGATTCATCTATCAAGATGAATATGAATGGAAAGACAGTATGCTGTCGAGTTTCCGAATGTGGCGTTATAAATGTAAAAATGGATACATATTTCATATCTCGGCAGAATATAACAAAATTATACGAAATGAATAATCCGTTCTAGGACATCGTTTATCATCATAAGGGAACTCATGTGATATACAGCATGAAGAAGATTTAGAAGGATAACCTTTTAGCTTTCGAGTTACGTAAAAAAAATTCGCTGCCACATTTATTTATTTATTTCATAGAAATAAGCTGAAGAGTGCAGAAAGAAAAAGAATAAATAGCATGATATGTACATCATAAAATATTGAAATTTATATTAACAAATGCTACACATTAATAACAAAAAATTCCGACTCACAAAACTAATTTTCTCAATCAATTATAATCATAAGCTGGTATTGTTAAAAAGAACCGACTCCTTAACGATATATATTTGTTACGATCAAAGTGAATAATCAATTATTAAAAATACTAACAGGCCATAATAATAATCACTTCTTTTAGTCAAAGTGAGAAATATAGCAAATTATTCACTTTAAGCGTTTATTATTAAGTTTGGTTACGGTTTTTTCAAATATTAATTAATTCATTTGATTAATTTTTTATTAATTCATTGAAACCTAACTTTCCCGCCAAAAATCTTCATTTCCTCCCCGCCAAATGAATAAGATTTCAGTTTTTGTTTGTTTTTTCTCACGCTAATGAGGTTAGGCTTAAGATGATTACCAATTATTTCAAATGATTCTGTTTATTTTCTTAGTGTTTAATGTATTAGTGTGTGCATTATTGATTAATCGATTTTTTTCGGTTTCATTTTTAAGTACCTTTAAATTAAAATTAAACAGAAAAAAGGAAATTAAAAATTTCTAATCTGGATTGCGTTACCTCAACTGGCGTAGAAAAATCACGCTTGCGCAGTGTATTATGATTGTTGGCAACTGTATTTTCAACGGATACTGATTTGATTTTGATTCATTGGTTAGCTGTTTTGTTTTGTATCATGTACACACTGTAAATAAATTTATTTTAGGTTAGTTGTGTGATTTTGTAATTAAATTGTCTTTGTGTTACATATTTTTCGTACATAACTAAAATTTAAAAAAAAATTGTTGACCCTACGTTGTAATTGACTCAATAATATATAGATTACTTTTTTGATTTGAGCATGATTAAATGGTTTTTGAAACGTGATGTTATGACTTCTAAATCATTATCCACTGTGCCGAAGTAATTTTTTTTAAAAAAAGAAAGAGAAACTATATTAATTTGTGAAAAACAATAACGAAAAAATCGGGAGTCTAGCTTGAACTTGAAAGAAATAAATATTGGGATTTATAGCATCAATGGTAGGTATCCTATGTTAACCATTTAAACAGTAACATAAAAGTCAAAAACTAACAACGAAAAAATCGGGACCCTAACTGACAAATGGTCGTAAATTATTCACTTGAACCGACTTATTTGGTTATTATTAATAAAAACTGATTATTCATATTAACAGTAAGATATCGATTACGATAAAGCATTAATAATTCTTACAATGAATAATTTTGACATATAATAATAATTCATTAGCAATTAAATATAAGAGGAACGAATTTTCGGATTTATAACAATATA
>JAOUZG010026641.1:14002805-14020735 GCA_026289955.1 Argiope argentata | reverse complement strand
GCGAATAAACCTACTATTCGGTCTATATGACTTAGGAAGCGAATAAAACTTCTATGCAAGTCTATATGATGTAGCAAGCGAATAAGCCTACTATGGATGTCTATATGATATAGGAAGCGAATATACCAACAACGCGAGTCTGTATGATATAGGAAGCGAATAAACCTACTATGTGAGTCTATACAATATAGGAAGCGAATAACCTTCTATGCGAGTCTATGCAATATAGGAAGCGAATAAACCTTCTATGCGAGTTTATACAATATAGGAAGCGAATATACCTACTACGCGAGTCTATCTGACGTAGGAAGCGAATAAACCTACCATGCAAGTCTATATGACGTAGCAAGAGAATAAACCTACTGAGCACACCTTACACGTGCTACATTGATGGTGAACTTGACATATACCTAGCCCCGACTAACTCAACCAAGGTATGAATTACATTCCTAAAGTTTTTTTTAAAAAAGTCATGCACAGATGAATTAATAAATAAAAACTGTATGTTATTCTCCTCTCTCTCTTCGATAAAACGTCGGATCAGTTTCCTCTCCAGAAAAGCACGAAACCTCGCAGACACCGTCCACCGTCAACGTGCCTTTCGCGTGCACAGTCGCCGATCTCGAACTGCACGCCCTTATTAACAGAGTGAACCAAAAAGTAAAACAACAGAGCATCGTCCTCACGCAAAAAAGAAATCAAAAGGCAGAAGAAAACTAATGGGTTCAGCGATTGGGTTTCTGCAGTCGTTTCATTTGCGAATGTACCTGACGCGACGCACTTAGTCAACCTGAAAAGTTTTACATCCCGAAACATGACACGATGCCGATCTCGGGAACAGAGGCCAAAGCCATCCTTCAGGAGCCGGTTGCCATGGAGACGAGGCGCCACGGCACCCTTCTGTGCCAGTCTCTCCACAAGTGGGTCGCTAGACTCCGCTCTCCTCAATTCCCACAGGAGTTGGAATCTCAAGGATCTTCGTAACTTGCTTGGATCTTAACCCTTTCGCTCGCGAATTTTGCAGGAGGTTTTTAGAGTTGCTGGTGATTTTTTTAACTACGAAACATCGTTAAAAAAATCGCCAATGCAAAGAAAAATAGGCAGTATAGCTCCGATATAGATGGTTATTGGCGATATTTTGTATCCTTAATTTCTTTTTATTATTATTATTATTTGGCTCATCTCGTAACCCGGTATTTGCTTCAATTAAGGCGACCAGGGACCTTTAAAATGATTGTTTGCAATGTTCATCTTAGCAATTTGAAATTTTACAAGCATTAAGAGTAACACTATAGAAGATGACACACAGAATTTTAAAGCATTATGTTAATTTATTTATGAGTTAGGGGGGTTGAAGTAATATAATATTAACGTTTTAATATAATATAACGTTTTGATAAATAACGTCATTGAAAAATGTTCCAGGCGCTCCAAATTTGTTCTAAAGCGCTTCAATTTTTATTATTACTTACTCTAACCCTTTCGGAACAAAAGTTGGATTAATATTTGTTTGAGTACGAAATATAAAAATTAACCCATGCAACAACTCAAAACTACCGAATTTTTTTTAAAAAAATGTTTAAACAGGTTTGTATTATTATATTAGTTAATTATAATATTTCATACTAAAATTTCAATATTAATTCCAACTTTTGTTTCGTTAAATGTTTTCGTTTAAATATTTTTTTCCCTTCATATTACGATATATTTTGATTTCGTACACGTTTTCTTTTATTCTTTTTTATGCAAAACTTAAAAAATATAGCTATTTTAGAAGTTTTGTGAAAATATTCATCCATAAAATAAACCTTTTTGAACTATGATAAAATATGCGTTCTTGGGCGTTCTAGATCACAATATTCTTCCTGACGAATCGGGTAAATGAAAACAAATAATAAAAATATTAAATTTAATTGAACAATTTATTAAATGTAATGAACTGAATAGTTCTTGATCAGTAAAGGCAATCCTTTGGATTTTAATAATTCAGAAAAAAAAAAAAAAAACACCCCACGATGTTGCGTGTAAATGAAGAACATCTATTTCAGTCAGCTGAAGATAATAAGACTTTTGTGGTGATTGCCCGTGTGAAGCAGATTAGTTCTACAAGCATGAATTACGATGACAGATTGAGCATCGGTTTGGCCGTGTGAAGCCTGCGTCATGGTCTACAGAGAGAATGACAGATTCTCGATGATGCATGTAAAATCCGCGACGACGCTCACTGCATTAGAGACTTAATACCAGCAAGATGCTGTCTGACAATTTTACAATAGACACGAGATAGAAAGAAAATACTAAACATGGAAAGGTTATAGGAAAATGATTTCCTTCCTGATTGATGAATGTATCCCATGCCTCTACTTCCCCATGTGGTAATATAAATTCGATCGTTAATATTTAAAATTCTAAAAATTTTCACTCATACATTGTATTCCTGTATCATTTAGAGAATTTACGAATATTTTTACACTCTTATAGTTCCTAAACACTTATTTGTCTATCTTACATATAAGCAACCGGTTTTCTGGCACAAAGGTAGCGCATATTACTCGTGTTCTGGGCGTCCCGGGTTCGAGTCCCAGTTCGGGCAGGGTTGTTCTTACGTGGGCTAACTGTGAGATGTGTGACTGTGCTCCCCTGTAAAAAGGGGCTGTGTAGGCAAATGTGGTGAGCGTGTAGCTAAGTCGTACTCTTGGCCCTAGTTGGCGCTACTTCAAAAACATGAAACGCTCCTATCGGCTCAAATCTGCTGCTGTATCATCGGGGGCTTGTCCATGGCAAGTGCCATAAGTAACAACAACAACAACTTACAAGCAAGATGTTTCATGACAATTCTACAATATACTTGAGATAGATGGAAAATACTGAACAGAGAAAAATAATAGGAAAATGATTTCTTTCCAGACGGATGCATGTATCCCATGCCTCCATTTCCCCACGTGCTAATATGAATTCAACCGTTAATGTTCATTTGTTTTAAGAGTAAAAACTTTCAATCACATATTGCATTTCCATTTAGCTAATTTACAAATATCCTTTCACGATTGCTATAGTTTATCAACCAGTTAAGTGTTCTGACCTCTTCGTAAAATTAGTATCTAAATTGTGCCGCAAAAATGTATCGCTGACGAATATACTCGTGAAAAAAGAGTATGTGTAATATGAAATTATATTGTAATGAAATGACATACTTTTACAAAAGTTGGATTAATATTTGTTTGAGTACGAAATGACTGACTTATTAATCCAATTCATTAATCAAATTAAATTTATCTAATGAGCTAAATTAATCATGTTCAAGAAGCCAATGCCAATCCTAATTTGTTATTTATATAATTTCCATTTTATTAATTATTTTACTTCAATAACATTGTACTATATCATGACAAGAAAAAAAATGGCCTTTTAAAGGGTTAAATCAGTGAGTATGAATTATTCTCAGTATATTAGTTTACAAACAGATTATTTCACTCAATCATTTATATATTTTTTTAAAAAAAGATCTAAAATAATGTTTAACTTATGTTAAGCCCACTTCATCACCTTATTTATATATCTATGTTGTGCCGCCTAACGAGTCCTCCTAACGAGTTGAAAACTGCATAAGAAACATCATTAATTTATAGAAATTTGAAAAAAGAACTGAAATTCCTACTAAAATAAAAGTCAAATTTATATGAAATATTTAAATTTAAGCCGATTCCCACTGTAATTTTGGAAACAAATTATTATAAATTCTCAAAGAATTAAGTCTTCTCGATTTCAATATTAATCCACTTGACTTTATCGCGGTCACTAACTCAAGCTTAAAGAATCTCTAAATAGCTCTAAAATGCATGATGGTCCAATACAGCATACATATTACCATATAACAGAGATATTTTTTATCAAAAAAAAGGAAGAGAATTGAAAAAGTTTAAGAGAAAGTTGTGAAATATTGTTACAATCCCACAAGAACAACGATGGTTCAGAGCTTTATGAAGCTCTCACAAATGTTAATAAAGAAATCGCAATTTTGGATTAAAAAAATAATTAATGGAATAAATTCAACTTTTTCATAAACTTTAGAATTTGATGATTCAGTGCCAAACGGACTTTAACCTTAAGCTTGATTATATTCCGAGCTTTATCGGAAGACAGAGGACTCAAGGTAAGAATTATATAAACATACTTAGGAGCAATCATGAATAAAAAAATGACCTTATCTATATCTGGAAGTAATATTATCTAATTTGCTTAGGAATGGGAATTGAAAAAAAAAGATATCGCAGCGATGATATAAATATAAATGATATTATTAAAGAGAGCGATAGAAAGATTGTGAAGAGTCAAGAGGTTACGAATAATAATGATGAAGAACATAAATCTTTTTTTAATACTATAAAAATGGTATCGAGTAAGAGTTAGGAAAAATAAGTGAGAAAGAAAAGTAAATGAATGAGGAGAAGGCAACGTTCAAAAACAAGAACCTAAAGCAATATAGAACATTACCTAAAAAAGCAGGTAACATAGAACATTTTAGGTAGATTCCTATAGGAAGACTATCCATAGAGATTCCATCTAGCCAACTCTCCTTGCTGTAGCTGCGGGGAAATAGGATCTCCAATTCACTATGCCACAGAATGCCTACTCACTCTCTCATGGCACATGAGAAAGCCAGAAAGAAGTCTCGAAGAAGAATGGTACAGGAGAATTGTCTGAAATACCCTTTCACGCGGCAAGATCCACTCCATAGTAAACCATATTCGTAAATACCAAGAGCTCTTTAAGACCTACAACAGTTGAGACCAGAATTCCCCTTGTGATAATCAACCAAAATTATAACTTAAAAAGTCCCTCAAAAGTGCAGATTCCCCCCCTTTTTTTTTTTCTTTCTCCCATCCTGTGCTCATCCAACTGGTTAGATAACCTAACGTTATAGGCACCGGGGGCACAGGATGGCGTTATGTTGTGTGTGTGTGCGTGCGTGAATGCGTGCGAGAGAGAGAGAGAAATTTCATTTTAAAATCTCATTTAATCCTAATTAATTTCCAAAGTTTTACCTTCATTTAGTCCATAGTAATTTCATTCTAAAATATTCTCTTATTTCCTTATCCCATTCTACTTTTTCTATTTAATTGATTCAGCAGAAGCTATGTAAAATAGCTGCCCACACTCCGAATAAAGGGATAAAATACTGTCCATCGAAGAAAATTCTTTTAAAAGATCCCTATGATTTTCCTTACTTGTGATTGAAGTGTGTCGGAAATCCCTATTAAAATCTAATAGTATATATTCACAGGGATAAAATTTTCATTGGCTTTTCCTCATTTCGTTTTGGTATCCTTCTGTATTGTGCTCGCCGTTTCCGCTTACATATAATGGAGGATAAAATAAAGCAAATTTAAACATTTGGAAGTCTCTCTTTCGTCTTCAAAACTCCTGCCTCATAAAAATTATGTGTCACACACACATATATATAACGTTTTGTACTCGTCATCTTGTGAAGAGGGTAATTAGAATAATTTTGTTGTAATTAACTAAATTGGATCATATTGTCAGAAATGTATAAATCTTGGACGAGTTCATAAATGGATCATCGAGCACAAAAAGGGTGAAAATGACTGGGGAGGTGGGGGAGATAAAATTTCTAATTTGATGTAAATTTCTTAATATCGAAGATACAAAAATAAATCCAATTCATCAAATTGGTGTCTCATTAAGATGAAGAACTTTTGAATTAACGTTTTCGATTAATTGTACATATACTTTTAAGAAGTTAAGGGCTGAAAAGAGATTCGAAGTCCTAATTCTGTTTCTAACATCAACAATTTATATTGCCAAACAGTAACTCTGAAGTAAAGGAATCTGCCTTTACCTTTCAGCTTGCAGAGAAGAATTTCTTAAGTATAATAAGTATACGAGAGGTATTCTAAACATACTTCAATACACAAGGAATGCCAGATAGAGATAAAGATCATGTTAAAAACTTCTAGTTTTGGTTACTAAACTGGATAAATCGGCTCGAATTAATTAATAGATTTTATGTGTATACGACTATCAAATCATAAAAAAATTCTTCACATCTATCTTTATATGAGAAGTCAGTGTATAAATGCAATAACCGACTTTAAAAAATGCAATGAATGAAAAATTTCCATTTTACGTAACTGTTTCAATCATCTACAGAAAATGAAAGATTATCTCAAAATAAAACATAATTTCGTCATAAAAATAAGACGCTTATAAAACTGATTTGTTCACTTATTAAATAAGATGTAAATAGTGATTATGTAAACGAAGAAAGACGAAAACACGCGTTATGCCAAGAAAATGTAGCAAAATTTAAAATCAGATATAACGGAACCTTCTCCGATTAAGAAGGCAGAATCATGACGTCACCTTGACGTCAGCCAAGCTGTGAGCAACATTTTCATTTCGAATCCATTCGTAAATATGTTGAAAAATGTGGGAGAACATAATCTTCCATCTTTCATGTTCGCTATTTAATACTAAGCAAATATGTTTAAGCCGTTATCTAAAAATAAAAACTATATTAAATTACGAAATTCGAATCTCTAGTCTGAAACTTTATTGCATAATAATATTTAGAACTCGATTCGACTATGTTCTACTTTTAAAATATACTTTTAATTACATAGAAACGATAAAGCGGTTATCGGAATAAAAGTCTATGCAATACTCGTGTATATGAATGCATCATTTAAAATAATGAAAAGTATAATTGAAAAATATAATTAAAATATTTTTAAATCGTTAAAATTAATGTAAAAACAATGTAAAATTAAAATTAGTATCACTATAATTCTAATTTTAAAAAAATTAATGCTTTTTTTGAATGTAAAAATAGATTTTGCACGGAAATATGTTCTAAAGTTATTGAGGAAAATAATTAAAAATTCTGAAAAAAAGCTTAATTTTTATGTACCTTCAATTCAAGAAGTAACTACGCTCGAAACTTGGTATTTCCTTATTCAAAATAGTGTTTAAAATTATTTTGACGGTGTGCATGTTACAACTTTTAGATAATTTGATAATAAAGTGTTAAATTATGTAATAAGAGTTTACTGAAGATTCATTGTTACACTTCAAAATTGTTGAACCTAAATTATCTATCAGCTAATATGTCCTCATCATTCGACCATGGTTCAAAATTATGAAATCAAACCTAAGATAGCCCTCTTGCCTTGTTTCAAAATGAGATATTATATATAACAATATATTTTAAAAATCTAGTATGTATGCGCTTACTTTAAAAAGTTTTCTGCTTTAAAAATACAAAGGCAGCAACGTCTGTTCTTCTTTAAAAAGAAACAGATATAATTTATTCATATAACTGCGTAATTCCCACAATCGAGTAAGCCAACCCAAATGTGATTCGATAATAATTTCGAAATGAGTTTATGACACCATGCAATTGAGATTGTTTAAAATATTCTATAAAATCAAAAATGTAAACATTTAACAGGCGCAGAACAAAAACAAACTAACAAAAAAAAATACTGCCAAGTATTTCGAAAAATAAAAATATTAGTGACATTGTATCATTATTAGTCTGATTATTTATTATATCGCTTAGATTTCTATTACTATATCATACTAAGTTGAAAACAATGTGACGCGAAGTATCCTTTTTACTTGTAAAATTCTGATAGGAATATGAGCCATAAAAATAAAACAATGCATTATCCCTCTATTCTACTTCTGGAAATATGAAGAATTACTATGTTATTCTTTCTCGTTTATGTTTTGAAATCCTCGATATATTTTCACATTTTAATGAGCCATTCCCTCATAAAATCGTCTGGTCCTGAAGACGCACCCTGTACATTCTACAGAGAATATCGAACTGATCGATCCAAAGCAACTAAAGGTCGTAAGGTCGATCCATACATGTGGGGCCACACGAAAAGCACGTACTGGAACTAGAGGCAATACTGACGTCATAATAACATAAATACTAGAAAAAGAACTTGTCTCAATATTCCAACTAAAGTATTTGCTGATTTGATATTACGTTTTATGTATAAAAAAAGCATTCGTTTTGTTCTATTCTTTTTCTTTTTATTTTTAACAACCATTTTTTTTTCGAAAAAAATTAAATTAAAATATAATTGTCTTCCTATGAGTTCAAAAAATAAATTTTGTAATTCCAATTTTTTCACATTTTTTTTATTTTTATGTATTTTTTAATATAATTTCGAATTTCAAAACTTGATTTACAATTATTTGGAGAAGATCCATTGTTTTGTTTCGGTTTTCAGATAACAGAAGTTTAAAAAAAAATCTCCTAGTTATTGCAAACAAGTCCCCCCCCTTAACAATTTTAATTTTCTTTTTAGATAATTTTAAATTGTCGTTCGAACATCAAAAATTTATTATTTGGCTGATAAAGCAAAAAACTTCAAATAACATGTTTTAAGGAAAATGATTAGATATTCAGAAAATGAAGAATGAAAACATCTTTATTTCAGTCCCCCCCCCCTCAAAAATCAAATCTGTTTATAGTTATACCACTTCCCGGAAATTACAACCAGAATTAGTCGTAACGAACTGATAATAATTTACTATTATTATAAGAATTACTTTAACCCATTCACTGCCAGAGAAATTTATAGATATTATATTTTATAGCAGTTTCCTACGAGATATGTCGTAAATGTCAGCGAATGGGTTAAAGCGTACAGAAAAAAAGCTGTCCAATTATTGAAAAAGGACAAAAGAACCCAAATATGTTATCCAACAATAGCGCGGTAAAAGCTCTTTAACTATATAACGTAGATATAAAAAAAAATAATATCTACTGATTAAAGAGTGAAGGAAATATCAATTCCAGCAGTAATGTTGGCAATGTTTAGAATAAAAATATTCAGAGGTTTTTTCTCAAAATTCCAAAATTGGCTACATAAATGTACAGTGTACGTCAAAAAATAAATAATTTCTTACTGGCACGCTCCACTAGGACAAAAACGGAATGATTGATCGATGCCAGTACAAAATTATCGTCAACTGTATGAAGGTCATTATCATAAAAACCAAAAACCGCAACAGCTGACCAACTATGCTGGTGGCATGCAGAATGAATAACGCTACGAAACGTAAAATCGTTTGTAAGAATAAAACCTACTCAGAAATATAAATTCGACATTTTTTTTTCTACATTAATTCATTAAAGTTTCACATTAAAACTAAATTTTTTAAATAAAAAAATTGGCATTAATGCAAGCTGAAATAATACACATATAAATTGGAACATTAAAAAAATTGTAAAAATAAAGCGTAACGTATAAACAAATACGAATAAAATTCGACAGTTAATGTAATCAAAAAGTAAATGCATTAGAATAATAAATATTATTTTATCTATTACAAAATACAGATAATGCAAATAATTCTATTAAAGACTACATTTGGTATTTTAATAATAATTGCAAATATTCTATTTTTAATGCATTTAAGTGGATAAAACTTTTTTTATTGATATGGAAGACACCTAAGTAATACAACAAATCATATCAATAAAAGATATTTATTTATATTTTAATTTTACTGATTAGATAAGTCATATTTGAGGAGCAAGATAATACTGGAAAAAAATTAGATAATTTTGAGCTGCTTCGGTCAAAGAATAATAAAAGTTTTAACAGCTGTTCCATTTTCATAAACTAACTAAATATGTAAAATCAAATGAATCAATTAAAGACATAAAATATATTCTAATGCTAATCTGTATAGAATGTACATCTACGCCCTACATGGAAACAATCCGACATTTAATTATCATTAATTAATTATAATCCAACAATATCATACAATTTAATCTACTTATGATTCAATTAATCGTAGTTACAAATAAATTTATGTATTTTTTCAATATTTCGGAAAATTATGCAGGCTACATTTTAACAAATCCGATCATACATGAATATAAAAACTAACAGCAGAGCGACTGTTGCAAGGAATTAATCTTTTGGAATTCTATATTAAAAGAAAGCTATTTCATTGAACCCAATTACGAATTATTGAAAGCAAAAAAAGATCTAACAAGGCTATACAATAAGTCTAATTTTTTATTCAACAAAATAAAACTATACATTAGAACTAAAATATAATCAAATAGGTAAATTTTAATCATTTCTAAGTTGTTCAATTTCATATACATTCAATTTAATTACAAAATATAAAACTATTTTTAATAGAGACATGTAAAAATTTCTATGGTATCATTAAATTTCGATACGAATATATGTTTATTCTAAAGAATAAGCATATATTCGTATTATTGAAATTTGTTCTTTCAACTCTGAGTATATTTGACGAATCAGAACATTCTGTATTTATTTGAATATATTTTTCAATTTTTTGTAATATTTATTAATTAATTAAATTATCTGAATATCATGCAGCAATATATCTTCGGAAATATATGAAGAAAAAAAATGAATTCCTATCTAAAATCGACAGACTTTACATGATCTAAAAATTAAATGCGCTCAAAATACAAAAGCTTTTAAATAAATAAATATATTAAATTTTTCATTTCGAAACAATATTTTTTTACTCAGAAATATTTGAAATTTCATTCAAACAGCGCTAAAAAAGATATTTAAAAAAACAGTCGGTACGATTGCATTTCACGAATTTCAATTTTATTCTCCTCACACACAAAACTACAAATAAATGAATAAAGCCTCAAAAACGCGTGCCTAGTGGATAAAAATAATTCACGCAAGGTTTAGTTATACACGTCTTCTCGTATTTTACGTTTACAAGGTGGCACTGTCACATTCACAAATCTGTAAGAGCAGCAAGCACCCTGGACGAAAATGCCGACAATAAAATATTCCCTGGTACATTTCTACTGCCCGCATTTCAATTCTATTGTTCATTGTACTCGATTCCCCTCCCCCAGCACACACGGACACGATTCGATTTCGATTCAATACACGTGCCATTGCAGGAAACCTACACTGTTGAGACAGGTGGCGTAGATCTACAACCAAAATATTGAAAGCCATAACTTCACTGGCAGTAGAAGTAGAGTAAAAGAAATGAAATGGTGATAGAATATTTTATAGTCAGTTCAGCGAACGCAAGATGTGGGGGAAAATAAGCGAACGATCAAAATGCACTCACGTGATGCTGCAAAAATAAATTTTGGAACTTAAGGTATAAAAATATTCGAAATAATTCTGAAAATTAATTAAACGAGAATTTTAATGTTACATAACAATTTTAATAAATATGGCATAGTTAATATACGTTTCACGCCAGTCACCACATCGTAATGCAACAACATATTCAATACCTACATGACAACATATATTAGCGTTAAAATTTTGAATACATCACCATTTATATATTTTATATTAATTTAGGTGATAACAGCTTCCGCCCCCCTCTCCTTTAGAAAAATATCGTTAGCCTCTGTCGAGGAAATGCAACTGAAGCGATTGTGTCAAGACAGGGGGGGGGGGATTCTTTCTTATCGATATAGAAAATCGTACAAACATTTCCGTGGTTTATAGAAATTTTCGGAGAATAACAGTAGTTTTAATATATGGCGATATAATCGCCAGACTAAAGTAATATACGCTAAATGCAACAACTTCTTACATTTACAAATCTCAGCATATTCTTCAATTTTTAACAAAAAATATCTCAACAGACAATTACAATATGTTATTCTATTAAAATTAATATATTATTTAGAATAAATTATTTTATGCGTTAGAAATTTAGCTAATAAATCCATCGAAATTTATTGCCATTTCAGCCAAATACGGCGATAATTCTCAATTCTAGACCTTAGCATATATAAACGAAGGACGATTTTATTATAAAGCATTCTAATAACCATTCGAAAATCAATGTTCTGAAGAAAAAAATATATGAATTAATAACAATAATAAGTAGCTGAAAATAAATCATTTAAATTTCTAAACGGCATTCTAATTTATTTCACCATTAGACGATTTTAAAAAGTCGCCTGATTATTTATGATGCCAATAAATTAAAAAAATGTATGAAGCCATCATAATGAAATTAATCAAACACTTTCTTATCTAATCTGTCAAGTCAAAAGATATAACAATATTAACGTCTTTAATTTTAAATTAAAATGTACATAAAAACAAGTTTCAACATGTAACGAAATAAATATTTTGTACATTAAAAAACAATTTTGATGTTATTAAATTTAACACCAAACATGGTACTAATAAGTTATTAATATTAATACTAATATTTTATTAAATTTTTTATGATTTTTTTTATTTATTACTAACGATAATGGAATTCAGAAACTTATTCTTTAATTATATAAAGAAATTGTAAAAACTTGCACCCGTTCGAAGTAACTTAATATTACACGGATTCGCAACCCAAACTGCGGTTATTTTATACGCGCCAGATGGTGCTATGTGCACCCCAAGCGAGCTGCACGTCACAGCATCGGCATCCCAATCGAAGGTTTACCCCTTCCGGATAAGACGACCAACCAGACTCCACGTGGTTCGGCGGGAAATCGACGTCTACTTACGTCACAGCCAAAAGGGGAGGAGCAAAGTTTCTGTTGCTATGCGAATGACGTCACGACGTGTTTTGACCTGGTTGCGTTCCTGTGTTTTGATTTGCTCCAAGCGTAATTTGTATCCAAAGGATTGGTGAGAGTGGCAGTAGCACACGCAGTACAAAGTGATCTTTATATATTTAAAGGTAAAATAAAAAAAGAAGAAAAACTTCAAAAGACTATTAAACAGAAGTTGCAAAGCACCTATTTCGTTTACTAAAAC
Source organism: Argiope argentata (assembly GCA_026289955.1). Classification (NCBI taxonomy): domain Eukaryota; kingdom Metazoa; phylum Arthropoda; class Arachnida; order Araneae; family Araneidae; genus Argiope; species Argiope argentata. The sequence continues at coordinate 14,007,938 of JAOUZG010026641.1, read as the reverse complement.
AATAATCAATAATTCATTACCCTTTTTCGCTTTCAAATGAGAAGGCCGCGGAATCGGAATTGAGGTTGATTGGGTGATAAATTCTCCGCTGATTGGACAATATAAATATAATTCAAGGAAATTATGATGAAATTGATTTACACTACATATAAAGAAATCAATTCCGTTCAAATATCACATTTCACTGATAAGAGGGGGAAAAAGTATAAAAATAATGAAAACAAATATTTTATTAATTAATCTTCTCTCAAGAAACTCTTATACTTGTAAGTAAAACATATAAATAATAATTTCATTAATATATCATCAAATGGAGCTAATCTCAAAAATTTAAATCAATTCCGAAAATAACTACAAAGAGGAGTAAGCTCATTTGATGTTTCACGAGGTCACTGCAATATCGGATTTAAGAAGAAAAAAATTAGGCTAAAATAAACAACCATTATTACTATTTATTATTATTACAAATATAATTTTTTAGAAAAATAATAATTTAAGCTAGAAAGGCTGTATGTTTAACATACACGCTTAGCAACATCAAGATTTCATTTCTTCAACAAAATTTTCCTCATATGAAATTTTATATTATATATATATTGATATATGCTCTTTAAAATTTTCCTTTGATTTACATGAATCTAGTATTTAAAAAAAAATATTTCTACATTAGAATTGTATGCTTTAGTTTTATCCGTATACAAAAGGTAATTCCTTAGAAAATAATCCGAGTAATTGGCTTAAATATTGAACATTCTTTCTAGTAAGCATAAATCCAGCAGTAATATGAGGTTTAAAATAACGATAATGCTTTATATTTTAGTTGATAGTCAACCATAAAGATTTAAACTACAAATTGTATAATTACACTATGTTTATCAGAAAAACTTAAGTATTTCAGATTTGCGACTAAATAAAATCTAATGTTTCTGAAATTTTTTTTTTTCTTCTTTTAGCTTATACAAATTTAGCTGTCAGACAATTTAACTGTAAGACAAACTAAACCACAACTCAGTGGTGCATTTCATCCAATTCACGGTCTAAGAACGAAGGAGGAAAACAGGCAGCAGCGTAAGCAAATAAAAAATTTCAAAATGTTCTAGAACATTATTTCGCTTTACACAAATCCAGCTGTCAAGCAATACTTGCAAATAGCAATTTTACATTTTAACTTCACCTAGTTACATCGATTATTTCTGAAGAGCTAAGTAGGAAACATATATGCACATTTCCGGTTCGAAGATATGTCCTTGCCTTTCCCTACTATTCCACTACGTCATTTTGGCCTTGGCGTAAAAAGGAGGAAAGAAAAACAAAAGGAAACGCTAAACCGTCGTCTCCCCGATTAAGGACGTACAAAAGATAACCAATGACGGAAAAGGCTGAAAAAGGAAAAAGAAGTCATTTTTATCTCTTGTTCGCTTGTATAGATACAAACCATTAGCCGTGTGAGTAGAAGGAAAAAATAATAAAAAAAATGTAACCATAACAAGAAGAATGGAAAGACAATTTGGCATCATTCTTTCCAATTCGTTTAGTTAAGAACATTAAATAAAGAATGAGAGAGAGATGGAAAATAAAGAGCTTTCGCATGAGGGGGGAGGGAAGTGAAAGTTCGAACGCTGAATAGGCAAGAGATGATCTTAGATGATAAATATTAATAAGGGTCCACATTTACGTTTATTGTGAAGGACTGTGAGAAAAAAAGAAAGAAAGAAATGAATGAAATAGTTGGAGACTAGGGTTATTAAAGATTTCATAAATTGATTTTTTTCATTAATGGAATATATATATATTTTTTCAAAACCAATTTCATATTTTCGTTTGTTTTCATTCTTGTTATTTTCCTTTTCTCTGGTTCCGAGCAAAAAGTCATTGTTATTTCTAATTACAGCATTTCGGAGCAAGAATAAATCGTTTGGAATATAAATAGAGATATTTAAATAATGTTTCAACTACGAATTGGAAATATTTTATCATGTATCGAAGATATCTATTTTTTTAATGCTTTTAATAAAACATTTTAAAAGACGAAACGGAAAGTAAAATTAAAATTAAAGATCAGCTATGTTCCACTCGTGAATTGATGATAATAAACTGATCGAACCCTTTGTCTCAAAATCCATACATCTTGCATACATACATGCAATATCCCAATCAATATAATTATTTTTCATGTATTAATTTCTTTTAATTTTAAGACAATTATAAATATTTTTAAAATATTTAAAAATTACATTACGAAAATCGGTTTGCATATGCATCGGTCGTTATCTAAATACTGAATTCGTGGGAGAGACAGGAAAATTCAGTATAGGTTGTCGTATCGTAGAAAAGTAAGTCTCAGATATTGTCAAAGATCTGGAAGACCATTGCTGTCAGTTTTGGTGCTTCATGACAGTAAAGTATCCCCCGAAGTAGAACCATCAGTGGTAAAGAGCCAAGTTTTAAGATATCTGTGGTGGTATTGATGGACACTTGAAAATGTGTCTTGGTGTGTCAGCTGAAATTTCGGGTAGTTTTTGCGGTAAATATAGGCTCTTATTCCATCAAGAAGGATCTTTATGCATTTATAGTGATTTGTTCTGATTCTAGCCAGTGTAGTTCTTACATTTTTTAGGGAAATCAAAGTCAATGATTAAAAGTTTCCTAGAGGGTTCATTTATAAGCCACAGCGTTCACATCTGCAAGCGTGATGGTGGAACTAGGTTGGACAAGATTTCGTGCCTCTTTGGCCATAGCATCCGCACTCTCGCTTATATGAATCTATTAATTCATTCTAGCTCTAAATTGGCCATTTGGAAAAACAAAATAACGAATTGCGAATTAGAGAAAGCAGAATAAAATATAGTTTGACCATTGATTGAATGCAAAAAATCTAAATCTGTTAGTTGTTATAAATATTAATAAAAAAAAAGGTAAATGGACAGCGACAGCTATTATAAAACAAATATTTTCACTACCTTTTCTGATTCTAAATGGACTAGGACATTGATAATTTCAATCTGCCCAAAGAAGTTTTTAAAAAAACAGAATCTCTTCAGAACAATTTTTTATGGCTTTCATTATAACATCTTAGTGCCTAAAAGACGTAGAATGCGTATAATTTAAATGAAAAAAATAAGTACAGAAAAAGAGAGAGAGAGAGAGAAGAAACCCCATTTTTCGCGCCGACCTTTCTGGTCCAACTGGTCTATGTGCAACCTTGAAAGGAACCTGGAGACGAGTTTTAAAATTCACGCTAAGAATCGGTGGGATGGCCAACTACTCGGGGAAGGTTGGAAAAATTAAGGCGGGAAGAAGAAAAAATGTTCCAACAGAATACATACATGCAGTTGCTGGTTTCTCCCCAGTCAAAGACCTTTGCAAGAAAAAAAAATATGGTGTTTTATTTACGGAATTATTTTCGGCAATATTATGGATACCATCCCCAAATATTCATATAAAATAAAGTCACATTATTTATACTAAAAATTCGAACCGTATTATTAATTAAAACATATGTAATATATCATAGAGATTCAGACTTCTTGCAAAAAGAGCAAGAAGCATATGTATTCTAAGGAAGTAGGTTAAGTTAAAATAAGTACATAAATAACTCAGCAGCAGCAGAACATCCTTAATTCCAAAAATTAAAAGTAGATGATATAAAATCATTTGAACAGAATGTTGCGAAATGGATAAAAACAAATGGAAATATAATTCATAGCGAAAGATTTGATACTAATCTAACAACAAACAAAAATCATCTGAGTAAGTTTTTCGGCACGTGTTTCTTTCTTTTTCGTTCCATGTTTCTTTTTTTTAAAACAATCAGCACGTAAAACCGATACTTTGGCCCATTTATTAAATTTTTCCTTGCTTAACAATGAATAAAAATTATCCCCCCTTCTAATTCTTTTCGTTATATAAATTTAATCCTCGTAGTTGTTTTTTTAGACCAGTTTTCTAAAAAAAATTAATGCTTATTGATTCATGATTCATACGGTATAATCTTTTAGGAAACATAACAAAACTTGTTAGAGGAAAGTATCATCCTTCCAAATGAATTGCATTTCATGAATGATTAATCTGTTACTCTATTTAATGGCAATATTGTGTATACAGGTTTATATCAAGATATATTCAATATTTATCGAAAAAGCATCGTTTCCATTAATATACGAACTCAAATATTTCATGTCATAATTTTAAAAAACAACGCGGAAATTAACATCGTAAATTATAATTGCATTTCAATTGGAAAAAAAATCTCATTAGCATCAATGTTTTATTTAGTTTATTAACTTATTCTAAAGAGAGAAAAAAGGCTTCTCGATCTTAAAATTTAATTTCCTTATTTTATTATGTGAGAACATGTTTTGGTTAGAAGGTTTTGATCTCCCCGAAATTTTCGAGAAAAAAATATTTGTACCTGCCTTAACCAGTATTGCATTATTGTTACGTATGCTTCTTAGACAGCAAATGCGATTTGCAAAGGTTGACCTGCTTTCACCAGTATTGCATTATTATTGCGTATGTTTGTTTGACAGCAGATGCGTTTTAAAATAGGCTTACGAAGAACTATAACATAATAGCTGTTATTTCATCTCAAAATCGGTCGAGCTCCAAAACTTAGTCAGCCAGAAAAATTAAAAGTGAAAGTTTTAAAAAATTATCTTTATATACATATAGAGAGAGAGGTATGGAAAGACCGATAGAGAAGTCTCGTGATTGTTTCAAACCGGTTTAAATTGGTTAATTACTAAAATTAATTAAGTCAAATAATAATATTCGCACTTGATAATTTGAAATTTGCGATAGAATATTTCAACTTTTTTCCCGTGAAAGCTTGAAAATATCCTCTTAAATTTTAAAATTTTAAATAAAAATCCATATTTAGTATTCAATTAAAACATACAAACAAAAGAATAAGAAGTTGGGGGGGGGGGAGAGAACGGACGTCGGTGTTTATTGTTATGATAGCAACCAATGCAACATATCATAGTAACAATTTTTTAAAAAATCGTTATATATCTAATCTAAATCACTAAATAAAATATTAAGGATGTTATTATATTAATGTTCGTTTTTTTAATATTTAAACTCTTGAGTAGGATTAAAATAGAAATAAGAATCTTCACGCTATTTCAAAGA
>JAOUZG010026641.1:13988172-13998657 GCA_026289955.1 Argiope argentata | reverse complement strand
GTAGAAGATCACAGTGACCCGACCATTAGATTTCCATACATGACCAATATATACACAGTACACAAGAAAAGAAGCTAGAAGCAAGCATGAAACAATAATTTTTAACTGATAAGCTATCACCTACCTATCGAGAGGGAAAAAAGAATATAAATAAAACCCTGAGGATATATTGTGAATGAAGTAAATTAAAAATAATATGATAAACATCCAAAATATAATTACCCCTTTGCACTCCGATGGTGGCTCTGATTCACCATTCAAGATTGTGCATCATTTTGACGTTTTATTTATTTATTTATTTTTTAATTTTAATTGTTAAAAACGCTTATATAATGGTTAAGAGATGTAGATAAATTTTTCAAAGAAATTCGACTTAAAAGAATTATGCATATTTATTTTTCACAGCAATAAACAAATCTTTGTATTAGGTGAATAATTTTGCGTCTAATTATTTTTCGGAGTGCAAAGGGTTAATTTATAAAATCGTGTTAGTTTCAAAGAAGCTAAATTTATGAAAATGTGCAAACTAGAAATATCATAAAGAACCTTAGCGTTACGTGAGTAGTACGAAAATCAAATTTGGTTTTCAAATGTGCAAAACATTTATATGACATAGTAAAACCAAAAGAACACCAGAGCACTGAGACCACGTCGCAGTTCATTCTTTCGTCCGATGAATATACAGGGCCAGACAGCCTAACTGGGGCCCGGAGCAAAAACTTCTTTGAGGGGCCCTCTGTGCGTCATTACTTTAGTAATGAAGAGGAAGAAAACGTAAAATAATCTTTCAGTTCAATTTTGGGGGGGCTTTATGTGAGGGTCCTGGACAACTGAAATACCAGAAAGTACTTTAATGTTACGTGAGTAGTTCAAAAATCAAATTTGGCTTGAACATACGCAAAAAAAAATATCTATGACATTGTGCGCTGGTCTTCTTTTGGCTCTACTGAGCTTAATTAAAAGACCATGCTGCAGTTAATCTTTTCGTTAAATGAAAATACAGGGCCTAATTTGGGCCTGGATAAAAAAAAAAGGGGGGGTGTCCCTCTGTGTGTTATTTCTTTAGTAATGAAGAACCAAACTTCCTTGTTGAAGAAGAAAACGTGGAATAAACTTTCAGTTCAATTTAGGGGCCCCCTTTATGTGAGGGTCCGTCCGGGGCAACTGAAATACCAGAAAGTACTTTAATGTTACGTGAGTAGTTCAGAGATCAAATTTGGCTTGAACGTATACAAAAAATTATCTATGACATTGTGCACTGGTCTTCTTTTGGCTCTACTGAACTTAATTAAAAGACCATGAGGCAGTTAATTATTTCATTAAATGAAAATACAGGGCCAGACTTAACCTAACTGGGACCGGGGGCATAAACTTCTTTGAGGGCCCCTCTGTGCGTCAATACTTTAGTAATGAAGAGCCGACATTCCTTATTGAAGACGAAGAAAACGTGGAATAAACTTTCAGTTCAATTTAGGGGCCCCTTTATGTGAGGGTCCGGGGCAACTGAAATACAAGAAAGTACTTTAATGTTACGTGAGTAGTTCGGAAATCAAATTTGGCTTGAACATATGCAAAAAAATATCTATGACATTGCGCGCTGGTCTTCTTTTGGCTCTACTGAGCTTAATTAAAAGACCATGAGGCAGTTAATTCTTTCATTAAATGAAAATACAGGGCCAGACTTAACCTAACTGAGGCCCGGGGCAAAAACTTCTTTGAGTGCCCCTCTGTACATCACTACTTTAATATTGAAAAACCGAACTTCCTTATTGAAGAAGAAGAAAACGTAAAATAAACTTTCAGTTCAATTTGGGGGGGGGGGCTTTATGTGAGGGTCCGGGGCGACTGCCCCGTATGAGCCTGACTAAGCCACTTGCCTTAGTCAGGTTCTGTGAATATAAAGTGAACATCAGAATAATAACTCCATCAAGCTTTTTTCATGCATGAGTAAATATGCAACACATTATTCAAAAATACGATTTTGATTATCGAAATAACTTCGCTGTGATTCTTTAAAAACATCGAATCATCCCCAAAAAACTTTGGAGTAGGCTAGGCTAGTGTATTTCTTGGTTTACAATAATGTTCGACTGAATTTTGCCCACCGCATTCCAGGAATTTTTCAGTAGTTCCGATAGGAAAGTTTCTTTCTCCTTTCCAGTTGCCTATCGCTCAGATCTGACAGCAAATAACTACTATCTCTTCAGAAACCCACAAGTGTTGTCGTGTTGCTTCGACGATATTGACGCGCTCCTAGTTATTTTTACAACATAATTTTTTTGCCTTGGAGGTTTTTTTTTTTTTTGTTGAAAGAGAAAGGTCGAACATTGTAAATCGTTATCTTATATGTCGGATATCCCCCGCAGCTATTTTGTTTAACCCCCATTTTTGCTTTTATCAACATCCGATTGCAGACGTAATTCAAAGTGAGAATTGTAAAAGGTTCAATCATTTCCCAGAGGACGATATTTTTAATTAATACAACATTCTAGAACAACGCCATCTATTGAGCTTTTGAAACACTGTCATAATTAATATTCAGACAGAGGCCTACTAACCACCGTACGATAAAGATTTTTCTCGCTCCTTACTATTTGATAAGATGTTTAAGTCATATAATGCCCTTTTTTTATTCTAACGTCCTCCTAGAGTGAATTATCTAACTTTCTGTTTTTTTAATATCTTTATGTTTTAATCCATTTAATATTTCCCTGTAAATACTCCCCCTTGTAAATATTTCCCTTTAACTCTAAATAAATTATTTTTTTAAAAGAAGTCTCATCATCATTTGTCTGCATCATTTTAATCTTGGCCTTCAAACTGAATCCGTGAATATTAACCCCTTAACCGGTTTGCCCTACGCCGTACGTGCATCGATTTATCGAATGTTGATAGCTGTAAACAAAAAATAAATCATTCGTAATAATTATAATTCAATAGTAAAATTACTTCGAATACTTAGATAAGCCAAGTACTCCATGGATTTCCATTTGAATCAAAATAAGAAAATATTCCTAAAATAGAAGGTGTTATCTTATTAGATAGTAAGGAAAATAAACCAGTTTAGGGGTTAAAAAAACCTAGATACATCGCCACTAAAAACCGAGCTATCTGAAGTAATATATATATATATATATTTAAGATTTGGCTTTACTCCTACATATATATCTCAAACTGAATGGTGATTATACAGAAAACTAAAGGATTATTGTTATCATTATTATTTAATAAGCATTGTGAAAGTTTTATGTTTAGGAATGTCTTTGTTCTTTGCCAAAAGACAACCAATAACAAACCAATTATTCTCAAAAATAAAAGAAACGATGCAAGTTAGCCATGTTAGAAAAAAAAAGAAGAAGAAGAATTAGGGGCTTGCTTGGATAATCTGAAACATAAAACAACTTCAGGAAATGCAACAACCTTAATACATGGAATAAAAATATTCAGAAGAAATAAAATAGTTAATTATTAACAATTTTTTTAGAAAAAGATTAAAATTATAAATAATATATTTACTTTAACTTGTACGATTTTTCTTACAAGCTGATCCTTTATACATAGAATTGATCAGTAGCAGATTTCAGGCAAGACAGCTATCTCCCTGGGATCGAAAGCAGATCGATTAAAAAATATTAGCCTATCAGACAAATAATTAACCTATAAAAACATATAAATCTTATAAATTATAAAATATTAGGATTGAAGAGAACGCTAATAATTATTAAGATAATTTTTGATAAAATAAAATTAATTGTTTATTTACGATATATTAGAATTAAAATTATTCCTATGATTGATTATGTTTTATTCTGAAAGGACGTTTCAAACATTTTTTCCTGCTATATTTATCTTAAGTTAGTTACCTAAGTCAGTAATTAAATGCTTTATTTGTAGGCGGAGCAAACCATTTATAATATTAGCTAATTTTTCAAGAAATTTATTACGTAAACCTTTTTTTTTCATATTAAAAATAAATATATAAAAAATATTTTCACAAACTTAGAAAAATACAAAAAAATAATCATCAAAAATAAATCATTCAAGTATTGATAAGGTAAAAAATTTATTGAAAATTGAAATTAAATTAATCATTTATTAGAAGAGAAGTCTTATTAAGTACATTGTTTAGGGCAGCAAAATACCAGAGTTTGCCTGTATTGGTGAAGTAGGATGCTCTAATTCTGATTACAATAAAAGTTGGGGGAAAGAGAATTCCTTAGTAGAAAACTTTTTAAATAAACTATTATTTTAATTTTTAATATAAATGATGAAGTAATGAATAAAATCGGAGGAATTTGAAATTTTTTATTTAAATTCGTTCAAACATGAGACTTAGAAATTCGTTACAAAGAATCAAAATTTGAAGAATCTGACTCGTTTGATTATGTTTTTTTAACACCTTTCTCATGTTTGATTTTATTGGGAAATATGAGGCAATAACATAGAACCCCCTAGTATTGATTTTTAGCATTGGAAAGGCTTGGAAAAGTAAGGGAATCCGTGTTAATCGAATTTATCCGATAGATCTTTACTTTGAAAAAATATCATAATCGGTTAAAATAACTCTTGAACAGGGTCGTGTTGAAACTTTCGCCCTTTGCAAAATTTCTAGTGCTATGTACTTACATTTTTGTAATTATTCTTCCCTACTGTGTTCTTCCAGTAACTAGTTTTCCTGCAATTTCTTTTTTAACACAGATTTAAAAAGTTTTATATTCAATAAAAATGACTTATATTTGAAATTTAATACTTTAATGAACTATATTGACGTTATACTACATTATAAACTGTATATATCATCGCAATCTGTGAAATTTAAACTTACACAATTTCTAACAATTCCTTAATTTAATTATAATTTTTCATCAGACACAGAAAGCATATCCTTGAATACTTTTTGCAACAGATTAAGTTACGAACTAACTCTGAATTTTTTGAATTTTATTTTTGTATCCTCTGCGTCCGTGCCTAGGAGGATTTAGTTTTGTTATATTAGCGTCCCATTGTAAAACAACACTAGGGATATTTTGGGCTGGATCTCTTAATTTTGAGCCTTGGTCAGATGACGAGGACGACACCTGAGCGGCACTCCCCTCTCCACACCACACCAGAGGGAGGACGTTTAGCTTTAATGGGCTATATTGACGTTACACTGCACAATAAACTGTATATACCATTGCAGTCTGTCAAATTTAAACTTACACAATTTCTAACAACTCTTTAATTTAATTGCAATTTTTAATCAGACACAGAAAGCATATCCTTGAATACTTTTTGCAGCAGATTGAGTTACGAACTAACTCTGAAACTTTTTAATTTTATTTTTGTCTCCTCTGCGTCCGTGCTTAGGAGGTTTTAGTTTAGTTGTATTAGCTTCCCATTGTAAAACACTAGGCTATTTTGGGCTGGATTTCGTAATCGAGCCTCGGTCAGATGACGAAGGCGACAACTGAGCTGGCACCACTCTTTCCACACCACACCAGAGGGAGGACGTTTAGCTTGACAGATTTAACATGCAACAGAACCCTTTACACGACGAATCTTCAGTGGAATCGGGCATCGAACCTTTAACCCTACTGTTTACGCATCTAGACCTTATCAACAGGCCACCACGGCTGTAGCAAGGGGGTGGATGCCATTTTCGCCATACCCTCAGTACAGTTCTGCCTCCAAAACACAAGACCAAGGTGTTCCATATTTATGAAGCTCGGTTTAATTACATTGATCCAAGTTAACCCTTAGATATATCCTAAAAATGAAGCCGTGGCTAATTAAACATAGTAATTATAAGTTATTGGATTTCATCCTTTCATTTGTTGTTACTTATGGCACTTGCCATGGACAAGCCCCTCGCTGTTACATCAGCAGATTTAAGCCGAAAAGAGCGTCTCTTGTTTTTGAAGTAGTGCCAACTAGGGTCAAGAGTACGACTTCGCTACACACTCATCACATTTGCTTGCACAGCCCCTTTTCACAAGGGGCACAGTCACACATCTCACTGATAGCACACAGAAGAACAACCATGCAAAAACCGGGACTCGAACCCGGGATCCCCAGATCACGAGGAAGATGCTCTACCTCTGAGCCAGAGAGCTGGCCTAATTATTTTTATTTCAGGTAAATGGGTTTTTAATTAATTCTTGCTTAATTGGTTGCAATTAAACTGTTAAAACCAGAGGTAAATTTTTAAATGATTATTTTTATGTATTTCTTTCTTGAATTTAAACAAGTAATAAAAAAAATTGAGATAATTCTTACTCTGATCAACAAAGAAACATTTTATTTTAGCTTCTTTTTATTAAATAATTACAATCAATATAAATAATATATCAAATAATTATTGATTTTTGCAAATTCAACTAATTATTGATTTTCAAATAATTATTGATTGAAAGCCGTCTCTTTTCATTAGAATGCAGTATCATTTAACGATAAGTGCAAATTTATTCTTACTTATTTCACACTGATCCTTAAAATGTAAGTTAATAAATATTACTAAAAAAATGTTTTTACTATTTGTGAAATTAAAACAATTGCTATGTTAAAAATAGCAGTAATTTTCTGTACTGCGAATTGATAAAATAGTTTCTCGCATTTTCAAGGTAGTCTAATTTTAATTACCAGCAACTTTTTATTATTTAAACTACCCGGATTTCCGACATAGCTGTCTGAAGTTAGCTAATCCATATGCTTCTTCAGCATAATCGGAATGCTTGTTAAAATAAGCATTTCGACTTCATAAATAAAAGCAGGCGACAGCGAACGAAAGCTGTCTACTGGAATCCAGAATATGAGCAGATTGAAAATATGAAAAATATCTATTTTGATGGCCAAAAAAATGCTGAGCTAAGTGTTTCTAAATCCCCCCCCCAACTATAGTGTTATACTTAACTTTCCCAGAAAACTACACATATCTCTTCACTGAATAATAAAAAAAGATAGATGGAATTAAATGAAACGAAGCCAAATTCGAAGGCGGCAGTAACCCTTTCGTAGCGGAAAATGTCACGTGTTTATCCATGCTTCTATTCTGCGACATAATTCCATTCTGTTGGCGTAAAACGTCGACGCCAAAGTGCTCGCAAAGGGGAGGAAGGGACGGGGACGAGTCCCTGCTGTGAAGCCGATTCGACCTTGCCGTCCCTTCCTCCCCCCCTGAAGTCTGTCAAAGAGACGCCGGCCCGACAAGTGAAACGCGCGAAATGAACTATGTTGCTGCTGCAGTTTTTTTCTTCTCTTTTTCTTTTCTGGAAAGCAAAAGGATTTTTAATATATTTTTATATCTGGCCGGGTGCCTGCAGAGGAGGCGGACATGAACAAATAAGACAAAACAATTAATGCTCCAGTTTTAATTTAGTAGCAAGTAATAATTGATAAATTCCACGTCCAGATTTCAAAGGAATGTCACATATTAGAACTCCCCGAGTCTGGAAAAAAATGTTCGAATAATGTCTGCTTGTCTGTGAATATGGTATTTTAAAGTTGCTCTGAGTTGGATGGATTATATTTTGTGTGCGTTCTTTGCCTCCAATTAATAAATTTTTATCAAATTTTTGAATTCAATTCAGTCGCAAAAAAATCTGTTATGTCAAATTGATGCACATAAACACAATAGTTTTCAACAGTAAATTTAAAAAGTGGAAGTTATGAAATCTGCAAAAGCAAATTTCAAATTATCATATGAGAACATTATTATTTTTTGGGTATTAGTTGTCTTAATTAATTTAAGTCATTAACCAGTTTAAACTGGTTTGAAACAATCATGTGACCTCTCTCTCTCTCTCTGACCTCTCTCTCTTTTTAGCTTTCATGAAATAACATTTATGATGTCATGGTTCTTCGTCAGTTTTTAAAAACCGCATCCAGTGTGAAAAAAACCATACATAATAATAATAATGCAATACTGGTAAAAGCAGATAAAAATATTTTTTGCCCGTAAATTTCGAAGACATCAAAACCTCCTAACTAAAACCACATCATATTCTTACATTATAAAAAAAATATGCAATGAGCTGGATAAGTGCAATTTTGTGTGAGTTCTTTACTGCGAAACTGCAGATTTCAGTCATTTTTGTTTGTCAGTTTGCAAAAGATCTCTGCATGTATATATGAAACAGAACTAAAAATAAATTTAAAAAAAAAACAGATGAAAGATGTTTAGTATACGGATTTATTATCAGAATTGTAATGGTGGATTAAATTTTGGATTAAAGTTGCGAACGCCTTCATAGCCAGTTCAGTTTCCATATTTTAATGTATGTGAATATGATATTTTGAAGACACATTCTTAAATCTGGTAAGTGACCTTGATATCTATGTTCGACTCTATCAGCCAAAGGAAAGATGCCTAAAATACATACACGAATTTCTTTCATTAATTTTAAGTGTCAACAACAATCCGTGTTTTCATTATGAATTCACTGAATAATTTTAAGACGCAAAGAAGCCTGTTTCAATTGTAATTCATAAGGATTCAATATTTGACTCTTTAGTCACGTGCTGCTTTAGTTAATTCTGTTTACAACCTTTTATTATTTGTAATAACTGAAAAACCAAGCTTCGATCGGCTTTTTTTTTTAAAAATTGTATTTAAAATCCTTTCCAATGTCTCGTTTAAAGTTATAAGTGAAATCTAATTGAATTGCAAATGTGGGATCGAACTCGAAAAAAATGAAAGGTAGCCCGAAGCTCTAATCACTACTTCCTTATTTGATACGCTTAAGGTGATAGTGAACTGGTGATTTGGTCTCAATTTCTGAACCGGAATTTTCAAGACCCGCCATGGAAACGGATCTGCTGCACCTTTAATCCATTGGAGGTCAAATGTCCTCTCGCTGGTGTGGTGTAATGTAGAATTTTGGGGAAGGAGTGCTGGTTCAGGTGTTGTCCTCGTCATCTGACAGCAGAATTACGAAGTTCGCCGCAAAATACCCTAGTGTTGCTTTAAAAGACTAGTGTACTCTAGTGTTGCTTTAATATAACTAAACTCTGATACCCTAATGCAGGTCTTGTATGGCTATATGTCAAAATTTAGTTATAATTTTTTTCTTCCGTAAAATTGCATCTTTTTAGAGGTTTAGTTTAGTTATATTAACAACCCGTGGTAAAGTAACTCTAGGGTCATTTTGGGACGGACCTCGTAATCTTGAACCGTGGTCAGATGACGAGGACGACGGCTGAGCAGGCACTCTCCCCTCCACTCTTCACCATACCAGCTGGAGAATGTTTGACTCTGACAGATTGAATGTACAACAGTACCCCTTCACGACAGTTCTTCGATGGAATCGTGTTTCGACCTTGAAACCCTACTGTTCACTAGCCGATACCTTACCATCAAGCCACCACGGCCCTTAGCTTTTTAGGGAAGGTACCTACCTATAAAGGAAAATTTTTTTAAAAAAATCTTGCCTAAATATAAAATTTGATTGAAATCGTGACAGTCGTTTCCGAGATGCGCAAAATAAATTGATATACACATACAAGAATTAATCTTTTAAAGTTATATGATTTTAGTTGCAGTTTTTAAAGCGCTTCTTTAAAGGCCTAAACTTAAACAGACCTCAACTGCATATATGAGGCATGAATTACGCCATGTTGTATTGATGTAAGAGAGATTCAAAGGAAAAATGCTCCCAATTTGTTAACCGAAAAACAGTAGAGACATTTTTAATATATTTTTATATCTGGAAGGCAGCCACTTCATCCCTGCAGAGAAAGGAGGTGGGCATGGAGAATTACCAGAAGGGTGTTGAACAAAACAATTAATGTTTTTTTTCCCTCATCATCATTTTCGTTCAACCCTGTTGGCAGCGGACACAAAGTTTTTTGAGGAACTTCAGTTAAGTAGCCGCGAAGGTTAATCGCGTATTCGTCCATATTCAAAGTTTTTTTCTTTTCTTCTTTTTTTGACGTGTGTGTGTGTGTCGGTGAAGGTTAAACAGTATTGTTCGATTTCGGTAAGCTATGAAGTGAGTGAAGCACACTGCGGGTGTAGCGTTCGGTAGCTGCAGGGACGGAAAGGATTGAGCGGCACGTGGCAGCCTTGTCGGATGTCAGTGACTTTTTCATGGTGTGTTTACCAGGAAGGAGGAGGAAAATAGGAAAGTAAATAAAAATATCCGTAAAAAAAGTGCAAATTCTTTTCCCTTTCGATTGTCGTGTGATGGATTTGTTTCAGTTCTCCGACGAGGAAGTGCGGGAAACAATCAGATGCACCCCAACTACCACCCGTTCAAGTGTTTAAAAAAAGAATGGAGAATGGCATCACTGTGTGACAGTTTAAGAATTAAACTGGATATATGTAAAATTTTAAGAAACTGAACCTAAAAGTTATTGGAATTGTAAAATTTAGATCGTAATAAGGAATTAGTTTAGTTAGGTTAATCCTCTAAACAGAGCATCCTCTCAAAGGACTTTTAAGATGCGTCGAAGGCATCATAACAATCGATCTTCCCGTAAGAGACTAACGTCATGATTTGAAAACAA
>JAOUZG010026641.1:13971779-13988162 GCA_026289955.1 Argiope argentata | reverse complement strand
AACAATCGATCTTCCCGTAAGAGACTAACGTCATGATTTGAAAACAATTAAGTTAAAAATCAATTCCTACTTAGGTTAACAAAGAATTTTTTTGATTTTAGTTACTTTTATTAAATAATTACAATTAATACAAATATGTATATAAATAGAATAGAATCCCAATATTAGGTGGCAAAATAGAAAGCGAATTTCCAAACAATTTTCCATTCCCCTTTCTATATATATGGTGTTCGAACTCGCAGTCCAAGGGATGGGAATCCAACGTCCTACCTACCAAACTATCCCGGCCAAACAATTACAATTACTATAAATAATTTATCAAAAAATATACTAGCGTTGAATTTTCAACACCAATTTAGGATTCAAAGCCAATTGTGGCAACGAAAAATGCATGATTTTCCTACACCAGTTGGGGACATAAATACAGATTAGAAATTTCTAATTTTCTTTATTATGTATTATTTTAATTCGAAAATGCTTCAAAATGAATAGGAAAAGTTGATTAATTAACAACGTTTAATTTTAAATGCATCAAATATTATGAAAATAAACAGAATCGTTTAAAATAATCGAAAAAGTATTAAACCTAACCTCATTAGTGTGGGGAAAAATAAACTGGATTCGTTACTTATTTGGCGGCGGGGAAAGGAAGATTTTTGGCGAGAAAGTTAATTTTCAATTAATTAATAAAAAATTAACGAATTAACATTTGAAAAAACTATATTAATATCAAATATCATCACAACAAGTTTTGAAAGAATTTATTTGTACTTGAGCAGATGAATAAGAAGTATTTTATTAACGATTAAAAATTCGAACAAGATATATGTATAGGCGGAGTGTGAGCTAATAGTAGGAATGGAAATAAACAAGAGTTCATACGTGATGATCACATACAATTTGAAAGCTGACGAGACAGACAATAGCGACATTTGCACTGGAACTTTCCAGACTTCTACGATAAAGCAATCGATTGATGATTAAAATTTAATTCTTTGATTAAGAACATCTGCCACAAAGTCACAGCAAACCTAGTATGTGAAAGTAATACATTGGGTCAATATTTTTAAAAAATAATAATACCTCTTAACCATTTGTCTACTAGCAAGACATTTACATTTCAATATTTTTTAAAAAATTAGTACTAGGATTAAAATTTCTTTAAAAATCGTCACAATGCGTTTCAACACCATATTTGAAAATTAATGCTATCGATGATGTTTAATAATTAATTTTTCGCAAATTTTGTAATTAATAAGATAGTTTTCCACTAAACTTATTAAAGACTTTTTTTCTTACTTATTAAAGACACGCTAGTTTATTAGATTTTTCAACTGTAACGAGTGTGTTTTCAGTTTTCATTAATTAGGAGGCATCGCATTTTTTTGCATAGTATATTTTATATAGTATTGTTTAAATATTGTAATTATATAAATAAACTTTCATAATAATTAATAATAATAACGTTTTATATATAAAAAGTGTCTTTTTTATTTATGTGATTATTATGTACCGTATTCCTTAAAAAAGGACCGTAACAATTCAAAACATTTTGCTTGTAAGTTCAAGCTTATGGTCTCAGAATCGCTGAAAAAATGCTGTGGTAATTATTATCATTTCAGAACATGTATGTTGTTTTGGGGATGAGATTTTTCGCCTCAATAAAAATCCGTAAATAAAAATTTTACTATCAGCTTTTAATAACGTGTTGCCATTGCAGTTACAAAAGCTCCGATTTAATCAATAAGTTTAAGACTACAGCAAATATAACCTAGAAAAATGTCATTTTGTGCACGTGATTATATGAAATGAAATAAATAGAAAATGCGATATTTTTTTAAACAATAAAGACGATACAAAGTTTTTTTTTATGATTGTTTGCAATACTAAAATGACTCATTCAATGAAAACATTAAAAAAGAATAAATATATAATTCATCTTGCACGAGCACGAGGTGCTTGACCGTTCAGGAAATGATGTTCTGACATGATGCATTGAAATATGCATAACAGATTTCATTTTAATCTTCTTTTTTTTTTTTGTGAAACCTATTGATTTATTCTTATAAAAAGGTTCACGAAAAACGCTTTTAATAAAAAACAATATTTAGTCAAAGGGTTAAGCCTTATTCCCCTTCATATGGCAAGCTAGCCTATGGATAACTTAAGAACCTGTGGTCAATCGTAATCCGATCAGTGTAACCATTCCAGTGGTACATATACTTTACGCTTATTCTAACATCCATCGAATCGCTGCCCTTTGATGTCCTAGCATTAAAGGACCGACGATCGGATCATCCCATGTCTCTAGAGTAACGATGAATCTTAGCGGTCCCACTATGGGAGGATTTTTTATTTACGATGAGATCTGCCACATCAAGGGTCTTATTTTTTTATAGAATAAATAAAGCTATAATAAATAAAAATGGCTGTAATAAATTAAAATTTCACAGTGCTATAGTGAGTCATTTATCAGTTATGAAAAAAGTTAGCTGTTATAAAATAAAGGAAAAGAAAGAGTAAATATTTTAAAAAATGTTTAATGCGGTTATGATTATGTCTAATAGTCCCTTCAATGAATTTTATGGAATCAATAATTTAAAAAATCTTTTGTAATATGTAAAGTGTTCCGAAGGATGGTTTTTATTTTTAAAGATAGGTCAGATATAGAACATATTTGATCTATGAGCAAAATAAATATATCATTATTTTCTAGAATACAAGGTCGCAAACGCCCAAAAAAGATTACTACAGGTGGTTCCCTTGTTAATAAATGAAATAAAAAAATGGATATACTAGTACAGCTAAATAAATGCAATGCAAATTTATATTAGTGCAAGAACTCAGCAGGGAAAATGAAAACATTATTAATTTATGCGCGATAATGGTGCGCATAAATTACTTTAAAATATTGCATAAAGGTACTTTTAAAATATTGCATGTTCTTTAATGATACGTGCTTTGCAAGGTTTCAAGCCCAAAGTTTGCTGTGTTTTTGTAAATTTGCTTTCTATTGATGATGATGAAGATGACGTGCCGCTTTTAACCAGAGGGTTGCAGTAGCTTCTGAGGGTATGGATCCCTGAGCACTCGAGGTCAGAAGTCTGACTTCTAACTCATATGAGAATGAAACACACAGACACATGCTTGCACAGCCCCTTTTTACAGGGGGGCGCATTTACACATCTCACAGATAGCACACAGAAGAAAAACCATGCCCAAACCGGGACACACAGAACACGAGGAAGGCGCGCTACCTCTGTGCCAGGAAGATGGCTTGCATTCTATTAAATCTGTAAAGCATATTTTATCTGATATATCCGTATATTTTACTTAAACCACAGATAAAACCCTATTTAGCGTGGCCCTTTATATTTTGACTTTATTTCCCCTAAAATAATGACTTGTTTTTGAAAACATCTTCTACCCTTAACATGTGTGTATAGTTTTTTGGAATAACATATACTATATTTTAAGATCAAAAAGAGTATATTTTTAAACAAGAAAACCAGTAATCCAGGGCTATTATATTAAAAAAAATTTAATACCCCTTTAAATTAAATTATAAAGAAAAAAATTAGTTTAAGTTACTCATATTTAATTTTCTTTTTTTGGATTTAGATATTTTCCAGTTGTTATATCATATTGTTTAGTGAAAAGCAAAATGTCTGAATTTTACTCTCCGTATTACTGCATAATTTGTTGCTGTAATACTAATGGATAAGAGCTCTGACGGTCGTCAGTGACTTTAAGCCGAAAGAGCGTTTCTTGTTTTTTGAATTGTCGCCAACTAGGGTCAAGAGTATGACTTAGCTACACACTCATCGCATTCTCTTGAACAGTCCTTTTTTTACCGGCGGGGAGGGGGTACATTCATATACATCACAGATCGTACGCAGAAGAACAACCATTCCCTAATCGGAACTCGAACCCGTGACGTCCAGAAGACGCTCTACCTCTGTGCAGGGACGCAATATGTTTTAAAGTAATATGTCTGATTTCAGCTGGCAGCAAATCAATCTTGTTCCAGTCATTGTTTAAAATCTGAATAATTCAACCACCACTGATGGTATCCATAAAAGGCTACTCCGTCGCACCTAATTAAAGACATTCAGATTCAATTTGAATGTCCGACTACCGCGACAGCATGGGCAAGAACTTAGGTTGAGTCAGTCCTGATGGGCCTGTGGTGGCAAGTTTTTAGCTCTAGAACCGGAGGGTGTCAGGTTTAAAAACTGATTCTACGTAAGAACCGTCCTGTAAGTGGATTCCCACTTAAATTTCAATCAGCTCACTGTTTCCGGCTTTCTTTTATTTAATATTAAAATCCCTTATAAAATTTTAACCAATAAATGTCAGATGTCGAACAACAATCACAAGAGTGTA
The DNA here is from genome assembly GCA_026289955.1 of Argiope argentata. NCBI lineage: Eukaryota > Metazoa > Arthropoda > Arachnida > Araneae > Araneidae > Argiope > Argiope argentata. The sequence continues at coordinate 13,983,776 of JAOUZG010026641.1, read as the reverse complement.
TAGAACAGGACCGTATTTCGATATATCTTCCACTTCATGCTCATTACGCTATTTAAATAGTTGGTTATAGCTGCGGGGGCAGAAAGCGATGCTGTGTGTTGTGTGTGGTGCACACTAAATCTCTTCCGGCCAAACATCCTCCAGCTGGTGTGGAGATGGAAATGCCAACTCAGGTGTCATCCTCACCACGGTTCAATATTACGAGGTCCATTACAAAATAGCCATAGTGTTGTTTTAAAACAGGATGTAAGTATAACTAAACTAAACAGTGTTAAGGGGCCTTAACCGCCCACGATACAACCCTTTCCCGTACCAAGCATGTCCCATCATTGGAAGGAGGTAAACAAATCCGCCATTTCTGTGTCTACTCGGTTTGGTACGGGTGGTGTAAACCAAATATCATGACGGAGGCTTCTGATCCTCATATGAGGTGCCATCAATGGAATTGCACTGATGTTAAAGATTCATCCATTCATTAATGTGGGAGTCTAACCAAATCTTCCACAAATTAGACTCTTCAGATAGCGGGGTTTTAGTGGTGTGATGTCTAGGGTTTTTTAAATATTTATGGGTCAGTTTCTAAACCAAGATTAAAATAATGCAAACGAAGAATGAAGAGACTTCTTTAAAAAAATAAAAAAGTATTCATTTAGAGTTAAAGGGGAATATTTACAGGGAAATATTAAAATTAAATGGATTAAAACATGGAGATATTAAACAAGCAGAAAGTTAGTTTATTTCCTTTAGGAGGGCGTTAGATGTCGTAAAACATTGACTGAAAACACCGCGTAGCCACGTATTTTGCGAGCGGAAACCGCTTGACGCGTGGAGACAGGCATCTTTCTTTTGCGGATGTTAGTGGGCCTCTGACTCAATATTAATTGGGACAGTTTTTCAAAAGCTCGATAGATAGCGAGTTAGATGGAATATTGTGCTAATTAAAAGTATCATCCTCTGGGAAACGATCTAACCTTTTAGAACTCTTGCTTTGAATTACATCCATCATCGGGTGTTGGCAAAACAAAATGAAGGCAGACAATAGTTAAATAAAATAGCTCTATGGGATATCCTGCATTAATAAAAATCCATGACAGATAAAAATGGAATCTATCACCATAACGGTTTTAATAGGGTTTGAGTCGCTATCAACGCTCTTTAAATGAAACCTTGGTATCAATAAATAGGATAACGAAATCTTACTCAATGAGAATAAAAATTTGTAGAATTTTTAATTGATATAGTATCTTTAATGCATTTAGATTTTTAATTAAACGTAGAAAACGAAATGCTGTTTGATGCCTACAAAAAATGGTAAATCACGATTTGATTCATTTTCAGTGTTGTGTTAAAATCGAGTTGTAGAAGTTGGGTGTCAAGAATAGCAGTTAATAGGTCGATGGAGGGATATGCTTCGAATTTAATGTTGGGATTTTTAGTATTACGATTTGTATAAAAATTGTGTTATTAGAATTCAGCACTGCATGGATGCCATCATTATTTTTAATTTAATGTTGGGATTTGTATTGAGAATTATATAAAAATTGTGTTATTAGAATTCTGCACTGCATGGATGCCATCATTATTTTCGCTGGAAACAAAGCAAAATTTCAAGGGTTGCCGTAATTCATGAATCGTGTTATATGAAGAATGTGTTATGGAAATTTTTAAGTTCAAGTACATGCATTCAGTAAGAAGTGTAATTCCTCCTGTTGGAATTAAAAACACTTTTTTTATGAAGTATTTCAAAACAAAACGTTTGAAAACCTGCCGTTTCTTTGAAGAAACAATAGACAAAAGCGTGAGTAATACAAAGAAAGTTCAAGATTGCAAAATTCAAACTTCCGTCTTTTTCTTTCGTTTACGTAATGGTTGTGTTATTTCACTCAGTTCCTTGTTCTATATTAAGAATATAAATAAAATGCATTTTCACAGTCAGAAAGAGAAAGAAAAAATACTAAACACTTTTTTTCATTTGGTAATTTATAAATTTACATAATTTAACTTAAAATGCATTTAAGAGCAAAGTTTAAATTAAAGAATTTAAGAGAAGGCAAACTAAAATACATTTCAGAGCAAGGTTTAAGTTAAAGAATTTAAGAGAAGGCAAACTGAAATATATTTTAGAGAAAGATTTAAATTAAAGAATTTAAGAGCAAGGCAATCTAAAATATATTTTAGAAAAAGATTTAAATTATAGGCAAGATTAAAATTAAAAAAATTCAAAACAAGGCAAACTAAAATACATTTTAGAGAAAAATTTTAATTAAAGGCAAGTTTAAATTAAAGAATTTAAGAGCAGGGTAAACCAAAATACATTTTAGAGTAAGATTTATTATTATATGAATAATTTTTACCTTAAGAAAAATGATTTTATTAGCATTTAAATGAAAGTAGAAATAGTGTTTACAAAATATTTGCAAACCCGTTTGAACGATGTATCATGTTTTCTTCTCCCATTATGTTTAACTGCTTAATTCTACAGAATTTTAAAATGCCAAAGATGATATCTGAGTCATATAAATAAATTAGATATTAAAATTTCTTTGGATGCCTTTTGATATTTAAAACTCTACTCAAAAGTGCAAAAGGGAATTTGTAGAGAAAAATCAGTAGAAAACGGCTTTCTCATGCCATGGCTGAAAATCAAGATTAAGATAGTCACTGAAAGGTTGTCTACCGACAAGCAACTATAATCTTTGGTTTAATTCAGTTTAGTTATATTAATTCAAGTTTTAAAGCAACACGATGGCTTTTTGGTGCGGATCTTGTAATTCTGAACCGTGGTCAGATGACGAGGGCGACAATTGAACCGGCACCTCCATCTTCAAACTACCATTCCACATCAACGGAAGCAGCTTATAATATCTAGGGAAAGCAATATAAAACCAAGAACGCTATGCAAACCTCATCTACAAATAAAATTTGATACAGTTCTCTTGGTTAAAAAAATGCCCGTTTAAATAAATATATAGAACCATTTTAGGCTTAATACAACAATAAAAACTAAGCGAAGTTCCAAAGAATTAACCAATCATCCTTTTATCACATTGATGTATTCTTTTCAGATAAAAAAAATGAAACATGTGATTTATTATGCTTGTTTGTAGTGTGATCGTCAAATTTTGAAAATGTGACAAAATGTTTAGAATCATATTCGTTAAATAAATTATGATTCGAAATTGATCTGAAAATTTCGAAATACTTGTTAGATCAGGTACTCAAAATGATCACCAGTTTTTTAGTAAAAAGCAATACAATAAATAGTTTAATTAATGCATAAAGCGATTAGATGACGCAGACATCATTATCAAATAATTTATAATTTTTAGTCTAAAAAAGTATTCACTCATTCTGAATACGATTAAGTACAGTACTTAAATCTGATACAACTCTATGAGATTCTACTAAGAAAAAAAATTTTCTTGATGGAGATTATTGTCTAATTCAGAATGTGAAAAAAGCACCTCGTTTATTAATGGGTTAGTCGATGTAAGTTAGTATAAATTCCTCACTGCAAACACGTTATTTTTGTAAGAAAACAACATTTACAGAAAAGCGTTTTTAACTATTAAGAGATGCTGAAAATCTATAAATGTTTTGTAGAAATTCTCCAGATTAAGTTTGAATGCATATTAAAGGATCTACATATCACACGTAATAGATCTTTCATACATTGTCATTAATTTATCAAAATATTAAACAAAAAAGGCAAAATACGAATATGAACTCCACATTATTAAATAACTAATTACTGTACGGAAAACACATTCGAGGTAAAGGGGCATGAAATATTTACAGAAATCTGTAAATACATTTAATAAATACTGTTTTTCTATCCTTTAAAGTTTTTTTGTATATTTTTAAAGAATTATAATAATTATAAATACGAATACTAATGACATGGAAAGCGATTTACAAAAGTCACGTTTTCAAAATACTTTAAATGTAACCCTCTACTATACAGAATCCTACTTTAATCTACATCAGAGATAAATGTAATATTAACCCTTTGCATTCGAAAAAATAATTCGATGCAAAATTATTCAGCTAACAAAAGGACTTGTTTAATATAATGAAAAAAAATGATTATGATAGTTTTAAGTCGAATTTTATCGAAAAATTACTATACATCTTACCATTTAATTATTTTTTAAAAACTCAAAAATAAAAAATAATAATCAAATAAAACGTGAACATGATACACCGTCTTGAAAAGTGAGTGAGAGGCACCATATGAGTGCAAAGGGTTAATATAAGGCGCGGAACTATTATTTTTGAACGGTTTTAGCAATGTTTTAAATGATTTTTTTTTATTTAGAATAGAAAAGTTTTTAAAAATACTCCTTACAGTATTAGAATTTACTAATTGGGAGCATTTAACTAAAAAACTATTGATTATTATCCCTTTTTTAAAATTTTAACATCTCTTATTTATATCTTTATTCTCGTACATCCTGTAAAGTTATATTCCTCTAACTACCACCATGATTTTTATTATTAACATCAAATTTTAGCTTAGCTTAAGAGACAGATGATACAAATTAATAACATTATGTAATTTAGGTTAAATCCTAGTATGCGGTATCCCTTTGGCGCCATTTTGAAAAAGGTCGCCAAACATCTGAACAACTTAACAGGAACCATAGCTTAGGCAACCAGCCAACGAGCCTCCGTGGCAGAAATGACGTCACAACTTCTCGGTATAAAGTCGCCAAATCAAGAGGTACCGTATACTAGGATTATGCCGTAATTTATTTTGTATTTTATATTATATGGTATTAGTTCAATGATAAAATAAATGAAAAAAAAGATCGATATGACATACATTAATTGATAATAAATTCATAAAAATTACTCTTCGTAATAATTAGTTATTCACACTTATTTTTAGTATTTTTAAATAAAGAATTAGTATTTTTTCAGTAAGGCTAAATAAAAATCTCAAAAGCAAAAGAATACAAAGAACAATGACATTTTATAAAGCTATATATTTTGCAAAGGCAGATGACTTCTGCGTATGATTGATGGAGGGCGGAAATTGGTGACTACCAATTATAAATGATTAGTTCTTAATCTACCTCACCTTTTTTCTGATTTCATCAACAGACTTCCGGATTTTCACAATTTTTCCTTTTTGTACAAATTAGAGGAGAAAAAAATCTAGATTTTTTTTCTTTTATATTCTATTTTTTCCATGACAATTTCATTTCTAAGATTGCTTCCATGTAATCTCAGGGGTATGCTTAACTCAGATCGGGTTCACATTTGCTTTGGATTAATGAATTAAGTAGAAAAAAGACTTTAATAAGAGTATTAAAGAGTACAACATGGAAGTAAATTAAAGAAAAAAATTATAGGATGATTTCCTCACACGATTTATTAATATCGTTTAATGTCTTAACTTGAGCTTTTCCTGAAAGAAAACTTTTGTTAATACAGAATAATTAGAATAAAATTACCCTTGTTTCCGCTGTATTGTAAAGTAAAATTCCATTGTTATTATAAAACGCCGTAATTCGTTAGTATGATGTTTTTATTATGTAAAGTAATGAATGAAATAAAAAATAAAGAAAAAATTGGTAAAAATTACTTTTTTTTATTCCTTTAAAATTTTGTACCAGAATTGTCAATAATAACAAACAAACAAAAATAGAATTTTGAGAAAAATTATGTTTTACTAAAGTGTTCAGGTTAGTGAAGAATTTTCGGGGAAAAAATTTGGACTCAAAATATAGACAATTTTACTAGTTTCAGACATTCATGAGTTCAAAAGACACCTTTTAGGAAAATGGCTGCCTGTCTGGGACAAAGATAAAAACGCTGAGTTAGACGGTTGAAATCTGATATAAAGTCTTCACACCAAATTTGGAGACTCCTATCAAGTTTGGTGTAAAATCTGTTCAGAGAAAAGTCATCTGTCCGACTGTTCGAATATCTGTTAACACGATAAGTACAAAACGAAGAGAAACAGAGAGTTAAGATTCTGTGTATAAATTTAACATCTACACTTATCTTATTTTGAAAAAATTCACCAACCAGTTGATTATCTGTCTGTTCTGCCAGATTCACACAAGAACAATAATTCAAAAACATAATGACTTAAATGTATCGAATTTTGTATGGGATTTTGTGGCATTAAGTGCAGTTTAAGGTCAAAACTCTGTTTGAATTGATTAAGAAACACGTTTAAACACAGATTTTGATTTTTGGTTATTATTAGCGGCATGCCAGGGATTAATCGCCAAAACCTTGCCAAGGATGATACTATAAGATTAAGCAAAAATGTTACAATTCAAGCCAAGAGCTAACATATATACGTATCCATCACTATTATACGTCAATGCCGTGGAAGTTTTAAGATGATCGATCCCGCTGTTTTTGTTTTTCTAAAACTATTTGCCTCACATATATAGTAGATTTTTTTGGTTTATACGACCAGAAATATTTTTATCATGTTAGAACATAATGTTGTTTTGGTTTAAGGTTTTTGAAGCCTTAAAATTCATGGGCAACAAATTGATTTATCGCTTTTGAAGCATCAATTTTTAGTTTTTAGAGTTAGAAAATATACAGAAGGTTGTCAAAAAATCATTTAAAAATAGAAAGTGAATTCGTAATTCAAAAGTTTAATTCAATGGCAACATTGTTACATTTTTTAGTTTAGCGAAAGTGGTAGTACTGCAGTAATATTTCATGAAGTAAAATAAAAGATTTTTGGAATTTTTTTTTAATGAAAAGACGTGTTCGACTGTGCGGTAAACAATGAATAAAGCATAAACGGAGCATCCTAAACTCTCCCCCGATAAAGCCCTGCTAAGAAAAAATTAGAAAGAGAACGACAGAGCTAGCAGCGGTCAAAAGCTAAACCAAGAATTCGATTTGAACAACAAAAACGCAAAGCTCTGAAACAACAAAATCTTCAATCAACAAAAACGAATGATGAAAATTTAAAATTAGAAGCTGATAGAATTAAACATGAACCTATAACTTTACAACGGGAACGAAGAAAGCGTAAACGTATACTGTGTATTGCTGATTCTCAATCGCAACACTCAACTTCAAACAGAGAACGTGTCCATTTGGATTCTGAATCAAAACCGTCAACGTTCGACACAAAAAGAGTCTGTTTTGTTTATGAATATCAAAAATTCCTTTCTAACTCTTAGAAACTCATCAAAAATTTCTATCCTTCTATAGAGAGATTTTAGGGTAGAAATCCATCCTTCTATAGACAGTTCGGCACATTTTAATTCAGTGTCCGAAACTTCATTCTCATCATGTGCGGTTTTTTAATTCCTTAAAACTGGAGATGCGTGAACTGGTGGGAGAGCACTCTCACAAGAATATTGTTACGTTTTTAGCGTAGCGGGTTCGGATTGAATGGACTTTGCTTGAGGACAGCACAAACAAATTTATTTACAGCTATTTACAGGATGACTTGACAAAGTAAAACTTCAGATAAAAACGATCCAGCAGTCAACAGTCACTTGCAACGTAAATACAAGCCTTACACACAATAAAAACAGACTGCAAAACAACTATCGTATAGCACAGCAAACAGTAAATCACAGCGAGATCAATTATACAACGTTAACAGCAAACGTAAACACGGCTCGCTAATAACAAGCGAGAAAGGAAATCCGCTAATCCAGCGACACGCTTCCTTTCTGAGAGGAACTGCCAACTGCGGTAGTCCATCCCTTATATAGTCGGGCGAGGGAGACGTGAAGCTTCGGAAATCACCGCGAGCGATCCAGCGGCTACCAGACTATTCCTTTCGCCAAACCAACCCTACTGGCACCAAGCTCTGACGCCGTCGCCAATCGCTCATCTTTCGTGAGTTTCAGCGGCGTTTGCCCGCTTGTAACAATATCTTTGAATTTTTAAGCGCTATAATTTTTATCCATTTTATCTGATTACCATGTGATTTTAAAAATTTAATTCGTATTATTTTTCAGCTGTTGGAGTCGTTATTTTAAAATCTTCGTCCTTGAAACTTATTATGTTTGTTTTTCATAAGTGTGAAACGCTGCTTTTTTTAAATAAATCGTTGGTTTTTAGCCTTCTGGAAATATTTTCTTTAATAGATATTATGACAAGATACAAGCATCATTTGTTTTGGCGCAGCACGATCGGCTTTGGCTTTTGCGCCATAAAACTCCAAACATCCATTCATCCTTCTATAGAGAAGTTAAGGAACAATGCTCAATCAACTTTTTACCAAAATATTTTAGATGGTCCAATTCATCGATGCATCTGTTGTGACCGTTTATGGTTTACGATATAAATGTTCTCACATGATAACTTTAAATTTGCGATAGCAGATTTCAATTTTTTAAAAAAATCGGTTCTTTGGTTAATATGAACAGTATTTAATTATTTATATACTGTTTCTAATAGAGACTCGTTGCTTTGCTGCTACCAGAGGTACTTGGCACATTCTGAATTCCGCCTCTGCAAAACTATTGTTCGCCCCTCTTTCGAAACTCGCTGGCTAGATTGAAAATGGGAAGCAGATTGTGGCTTATCTTCTGATTTCCCACATCCACTGATTGTACGGCAATGAAGTCCATCGTTGTTTCCATTATGACTCGAATCTTGAGCCGTTTGCGGTTTTGAGAGGGATTTTGGGGTTGCCATACGGGAAGCTTCATGAATAAATGTAACAAATACCTTCAATTTGATTTGTTTGGCATTTTCTGGCGCAAGAGCCATGGCGTTGATTATTCTACGCCAAACAATGGGTTTAACAATATCATTTTAAAACAATCGCCTAAAGGAAAAATTTAAGCTAAAATGTGACCAAGATTCAAATAAATGGATAAAAATGTATGGACTTAAAAAAATTCAAAGAGTTGAACACAAGATTTTTAAAATGCAAGATTTTTTAAATAACTGTAACTGCTGGGCACTAAAATTCTGGCATTCTGATAAAATATATTCTGTACAGACATTTGACAATGACACCGCGGACACAGTGGTGGTTGTTCACATCGCAACAAATGAAAATGGCAAATATTCGTATCTTCAAAAGTCTGTAATTCAGCAAATGATTCAATCAAAGCTTTGTTAAAAGAAAATTAAAATAACTTGCATTCTCCAACAATAATATTTCACATTGCATAGAATTGTACTGGAAAAAAAAACCCCAGTATATTATCAAAATTCTAAATATATAAATATAATAAAGATTTGGGAGTAAATACAAAATATTATTTCATATCAATGTTTTGACAGTTTTAATAGTATTTATTAGAGGTTTACACTTAATTGTGTAAATGATAACAGCATTTAAAAATGCTTATAATATAATTGAAACTGGTATATTCATAATTACATTTTCTAAAATATTAAAAATTATAATATTTTGAAACCATATGTTTTAATATAATATAATATAATATAAAATATTATAATAAAAATTATATTTTGAAATATTTCGGAATCAAATATTTATAACGAAATATTTTGAAATTTTTATTAAAACTATAAATATTTTAAAATCTTAATTAAAACTATAAATATTTTGAAATTTTTACTAAAGCTATAAATATTTTGAAATTTTTATTAAAGCTATAAATATTTTGAAATTTTAATTAAAACAATGAATATTTTGAAATTATTATTAAAACTATAAATATTTTGAAATTTTTAGTAAAACTAGATGAAATTTACGAAAAATAATCGTTATCACTTAAAAGCTTTGGCAAAATAATATTTTCTCCTCTATTTTCAAAAGATATCATAAAATAAAATTTAACTAAGTTGCCAACATCAAAATCTGAAACGATTTAGCCAATTTTTCAGCCAATTATTTTCATCACTTTGTATGCATTCAGGTATAATCTGTATGTTGATCAAATATAATTTAAACACTTTTTATGGTACTAAGATGCTGTTTTTTTCTCAATCATTTGAAACTTTTGACGATTACAATACTTTTGCATTACAGAAATTCAAATAAAAATAAAGATAGGATATTGATACATCACAAATTAATTAATCGAATTTTAAAGAAATTTTTACATGTAGTTATAAGCAATATCCTCCCTTTATAATTATATTTGCAAAACTTCATAATATGGTGACAGCCCCAAATGTCAAATTCAATGTATAAACAAACAACCTTTCGTTTATCTTCCATTTAGAAGAGAACTTCTATCCTTTGAGAATTATTTTCCTTTAAAAAGTTTTTTTAAAAGGAAGAAGTAGGAGTTTACTATACTACACACTTTAAATCTTTTGAAACGTCAGTTTCGATTGAGAAAGAAAAAAAAAAAAAAAAAAACGGGCGGTATCCTTTTATTTCTCCGTAGGAAAAAATATCTTCAGAAAATAACCCGTATTACGTCTAGTACCGGAGAAATTTGTTTCCCTCCAGCATGTATTATCGAATAAAATATTGTCTTAAGTAATTTGAAAAACATTTAAGAATGTAACAAGAAGGAGAAAAAAATTTCGTTTCTTTTTGTAAATTTTATTTGGTGTTTGGATCGAGCTTTAAAACGTTCGCTCTCTTTTTGAATTGGTAGTACTTCTCGAATAAAAACAGGCTTTAGAAGTGTTTTTTTTTTCAATTTTGAAGTTCAAGCTATAAAGTGTTACTTAGACAAGAAAAAAAGAAAAAAAAAAATACATACAAATGTATGTTTTTGATTAAAGATTTACGTTTAATTTATTTTTTTGTAATTTTTTTAAAAAATAAAACAGTCTTTCAGATCTATTTATTCTGAATTAATTTCTTACTTGTTCCTTTGAATTAAATGGCACATTTAATTAAGTATCTTGAAAGTTTCTCTTAAGCATTTAAACATAAAGTTCTTTTAGAGATCTCTTAAAGATTCCTTCAAGAAAATTTATAATTGAATTAACTATATATCAGAAGCATCATGAAAAAAATTGCAATCTCAATTTAAAAAAAAAACTATTCGCTATGCACAAAAGTGTACCGCTTTTGTATGGAGATTTTCGACATAATTTTTTTTAAAAACAAGAAATCCAATCATGCTGTTTCTGTTTTCATTGTGACTTTGAAATAAGAGTTGACACAGGAGTTGAAAGAAAAAGGAAACATTTTTTTTTCTCATTATGCTTACAAAGAATGTAAATACATTATAAACGGTGATATTAAAAAAAAAGAGTTATTCAGTACAACGTTACTATAACATGATTAACGTGACTTTGCACTTCTTTAAAATACGTAATTAGGTGATATATTTAGGCAATACATTAGCTTAGAATTAGGCCATACATTTTGCTTGGCTTCCAAGGCTGAATACTAAAAGAATTCAGAATTAATTTCCTTAATTTAAAAGCAAATGTAACTCATAAATCTTTCAAAGTAAATTTTAGAGAAATATATAAATTACAGACGATTTTACTGATTATTTTCGTTCATAAATTTTGTATAACTAATTTGGAGACGACCTGATAGTTGGGAACCATGCTCAGATAACGACGTTTGAAGTGGTACCCCAACAGTTAAACTTCCATTTCACGCCAATAAGAAGATATTTGGCCTCGAAGGACTTAATGTACCAGGACAGTTACACAGCATTCTCCGGATGGAATCAGATTTCCAACCTGGAACATTATGGTCTCAAGAACGAAATTGCACCACTTAATGAGTCATAAAAAAGATAAAGACTTTATTTTTAACCATATGCTACAGAAGTGGTTAAATAACTGTATTTGGAAAATAAATGTAATGAGAATCATTTTTATAAATATTTGTATTATTGCACTAATAGTTAACGCTTTTCTTATCTAATATTTTTGTACTTCTCCACTTTTTTCCATATAGAATAGATATCGATATTAGGTTTGCGTTTCATAGAAGTTTTAAGTTTTTCTTTGTTTACAATTTAAGTTTAAATTCCGAAGCACGCAACGGCAAATTCTTTTTAAAGTATGATATCATAGCTGTTATTTCATCTCAAAACGGGTCGAGCTCCAAAACTCAGTTTGCTAGTTAGAAAAGTTTTAAAAAATTTGTCA
>JAOUZG010026641.1:13937613-13949919 GCA_026289955.1 Argiope argentata | reverse complement strand
ACACACACACACACACACACACACACACACACACACACACACACAAATGAAGAATTAACCGACACTAATTGTGTAACAAAAATATTACAGTTCTACATAGTATTTAAACGAAAGTAAGTACATGTTTCAACATTTATACACATAGATTTACACAAAATACATTCTAACGGTAACTAGAAGCATGCAATCAAGTATATCAAAGCAATAGACTCGATAAGACTTACACACACTTCTCTCAAAAAAAGCATCAAACCTCAATGATTTTTGGCGAGTCCAGCTCGTTATTGTCAGTTTGCTGAGGAAAGTTTATGACGAGCTGGACTCGTCATTTCCGTTTAAGGGGTTAATTAACTCGTAGTTAACTTCTGTAGCAGACACCTCTTCGAGGAAGCCAACTACGAATTAATTCGCGCGCAGTCACGCTTCGACCAGTTTAGTGCAGAGTTTGTGGAAGATTGTTTTAAGAAGTTCCACAAACAATAAAATATTGTTTTATTTCTAGAATTTGAATTAATTTTTATATTTATATTTCTTGGTCGTTTTTTAATAAATTTTCTGTCTTACAAGCCAGCTTAGATTTTTTGTTCTTTTTTCAGAAGCCATCTATCGATATGAGCACTGGTATATTTCGAGTTTAATCGTAGCTGCACAAAAATGGCAAAGTAAACAAGGACGAGATAACTCGTAGTTGGCGTCCTAGAAAAGAGCGCAATCTACGAGTTATCTCGTAGTTGGCGTCTTAGAAAAGAGCGCAATATACGAGTTATCTCGTATTTGGCAGTCGACGCGTTAAGCAGACAAATAAAGGACTAATTTATAACTTCAAACTTTACAGCGATATATCGACATGTTTGGAGTAAGGGAGGAGTGTTCTCAGAACATGCATATTATTTTGCACAAACGAATTTTTAGTTCTCTTGACAAATTTCACAGTTGCGGCATCGGACGATACGGAGAAAAGCAGCTGCTTGTTACCGCGTTGGATTTTGATACGAGGGAGGCAGTTAGTTTAGTGTCCCAACTTCTTTCTTTTCTCGCTATTTTTAAATATTCCACGAAATCTGGAGAATGCTTGGCAAGCGAAACTCGCCTTTCGGATTCCGAAATCGCAAAAATTATTGCTGAACGCGCAGATTTTATGCGCCAAGGACGTCTCGTGATGCCGAAAAATACACAACATTTTGTTCGGTGACTCTTTTTTCCTTTGCACGTGCAACTCGATCACGTGGGTTAGATGCCAGGATGCTGTGAAAAATGGAGAACCCTATTATTTTAAAGCTCATCTGGACTCATGTCATTCTCAATAAATCATCATTATAGAATGTATCCATATTGAAAAGATCCATTCTTATCTGTAACCGCTCATTAATCTTGAGATACTATACCTACGGTGACCAGACGTCCTTTATTTCAGAGGACAGTCCTTTATTTGAAGGCTCTGTCCTCTAACTTTATTTATTTCCTGAAATAAGCATATTGTCCTTTATTTTGAGAAATCGTCGCAAAATCGAATTTCTCAAATTGGTTTTCTGTAAAATTTAACTTTGAAATGAATTGCCTTGAATTTCACGACTTTTTGAAGCGTGAACCGGCACTTTTGCGAAAAATCCATACATCTGGAAAGTATGAGCAATAAATTATTTAATATCCTATATTTACATATTACATTATTTTAAACTCGTTGAACATATTAATGTCTGCTTCTATTGTTTTAATAAACCTTTTGAATTACTAAGTTTTTTGAAGTTCTTTTTTTATCAGGAGGCGTCCATAAATGATCGCAATATTTGGGATAATTTTGACCCTGCCCATCCCCAATCCCCATGTCACAATTTGTCACACCTTGGAAGACCCCAAATTAACATTTGTGACGTCACACGAACGCACAAACCCCCACCCCTAACACAAAATTATTGAGCACGAATTTAAATTACCATCCCCCCCCCTCATGTCACGTTACAAGTGTCCTTTATTTTCTCCGAAAAAATATGGTCACCGTAACTATACCTAATAATGTAATATGAAATAGAGAAAGTATTTTAAAGCTGAAAAAAAATTGGTCCAGATACTTTGATGAATATTCATGTATTAAAGTTAATAGAGTTCGGAAAAACTGTTTATGGAAATGCTGGCTAGACTGACATTGAACAAAATGATTCAAAGTTAACCTGAGCTTTGTGGATATAATTTGGAATTCTATTTTTATACCAGAATTACAAAATTCTATCCCATTTTGGAAGATAGTCGTCTATAAGAAGCTTTTTTGCCACTTCAAGTGTATATGCAAAAGATATTTGTGCCTTGGTGGCCCGGCTGGTAAGGTTTTAGATTCGAGCACTGATTCCACAGAAAAACCCCCGTGTAAGGAGTCTGGTGCATGTTAAATCCTTTGGGCCCAAACGGCCTCCCGCTGGTGGGTCAAAGTAACTTAGAAAAGGGAGAAGTGCCATCTCAGGTGTCGCCCTCGTCATCTAACATGGCTCAAAATTATCAGGACGTTAATGAAACTAAACTAAACTGAACAGTGGAGTTAAAAATGCATAATTCGAAGATAGACATACAGGAGATATGAAAAAGCTAACATATAGTAATTAGTAGTGCTTTAAATGTGTATCAAATCTCATGCGTGAACTGTCTGAAGGTCTGTCCGTTGGTCTATATACATTTATACAGCTAAATTAGACAAGCAGAATACACAACTAATGAAATAAAGAAATTTGGAGTTTTGTTTTATCTAGATCAGAATTTGAATCCAATGGCCAAGTCACGCGTAGTAAGAAGATACTCCCCCTTCTCTCTTCGCAATACCTCGGAATTAACCCTTTTACATACGTACTACTTCTAACACGAGTATCAATTTTGAAGTTTCAGTTTTAAATTTGCAATTAGGTAAAAGTATCAAATAATTTAACCCTTTGCACTTGGAAAAGTAATCCGATGCATAATTATTCAATATACAAGGGCTTGTTTATTGCTCCAAATTGTTGTGTATGTGTTTAAAATTGTATTTATTCAACTTTTTACCATTCTGTAGGTATTTTCAATAATCAGAATTAAAAAATAAATAAATAAAACGTCAAAATGATGCACCGTCTTGAATGGTATCCAGGAGGCACCATTGAGTGCAAAGGGTTAAAATGCAAAATTCGCTTAAAAATACTTCAATATCATAATTTCTCCTTATATTAGCAGAGGATTTAAATTAATAATAAATCCCAAATAAGATCTGTCATTTAATTAGAAAGTGAAATAAATTCATAGGTCAAGCGGTTAGTTATGAAACACTCGATATTGCGTGAGATTATGAGTTAAAAATCGAAAGGAATAAATATACTTTCACAAAGGTTTTTTTGTGTGCATAAACTGTGTAATAATGCACTGAGTCGGCTTCCTGGCAAAGAGGTAGCAAGTCTTCTTCGTGATCTGGGCATCCCGGGTTCGAGTCCCGGTTCGGGTATGATTGTTCCGTATTCTATCTGTAAGGTATATGAATCTACCACCCTATAAAAAGGCTCTGTACAAGCAACTGTGATGAGTGAGTGGTTAAGTCGTATTTTTGGCACTAGTTGACGTTACTTCAAAACAAGAGACACTCTTTTCGGCTTAAAACTCACTGATGCCTCGGCGAAGCTTGTCCATGGAAAACGCCTCTAACAACAACAACAACATTAATGCAATGAGCGTTACTGTTGTTGCATTATTGCTCAACTAATTATGCAATTAATGTTAAGCATAATAATTATTAAAAGTATTATTTAATGGAAAACTAAAATACCAAGTTTATTGCACAGTTAAAAATCAACTTAAGATTTAAAAGTATTAGATCATTTTCTGCCAGAATTTTGTGCGTCATTTATATTAATAAATTTAACTTAATAATATTTAGTCAACATTTTATTTAAAGGTGAAATCAAACTATTCAATCAATTATTATTCACACTACTACAACGAAAATAATAATGGAGAAAGAAGTCAATTTATGCCTTGGTCAAATTTATTCACCTTGTTACGCAAGAAAAAAAGACGCATGAAGTTTTATCAAAGCGATAGTCAACCAGCAGAAATGGTCTCCTCACAACTTTTTCGCATGCTAACTTTGCATGGTATTGGTGCACAGTAGTTACGAAATATCATTAGCCGTGATTTTAGTATTAACATTTGGCATGAATTTAGTATTTTTTCGTGCCATTCTTGGCAAGAGCTTTGACGATTAATTCCTGTCATGCGTTAATACTATCCAAAAATTGAATTTATATTTTAGACCCGTTTTTTCAGTCAATTAAAAAAAAATTTAACACAAAACTAGTATCAAAATCCTACATCAAATTTGATATCTTTAAGATATTGCGTTTTTAAGTTAACTCTTTTGCATGTTTCTGAAAGTACAGACTGACAGACAGTCAGCCCCACGATGGATTTTGCGCAAAATTTCATGGATGTCTACAATATAGATGTTTAATCTAAGTGTAGAATTTTATCTTTATAGCTCTCTTCATTTTATAGATATCGCGTTAATTTATATTCGAACAGACGAACATTCTTTGAACAGATTTTACTCAAATTACTTTGATAGATATCTCTAAATTCGGAGTTTTTTTTTGGAATTAAGGGTGAATTAATTATGAAAATTCATGAAAATATCAAGTTCCAATTTTTTTTAACGATTACTTATTTTTCTCTATGCTACACAAACAAGAAATTAAAAATGCATTTAGATATTTAAATGACATGAACAGTTATAGTTATCACATTTCTGCGTTGTCTCGTGATTTTATACAATGAAAGCAGTCAGGTAATCTGACTCAAGTTTATTACCGCTTGATAGCTAAAGATTAAAGTTTTACAAACATTTCCATGAAAAAAATATCCGCAAATTTTCCTTCTTTAATGCTAAACTTCTTCATAGATGACACAATTAGAAAAAGTAATTAATGTAAAAGAATATTTATATTATAAACCAGCAGGAGCTGTCTCTCCAGAACTTTCTCGCATATAATATGATAAAATTTTCATGCCAGAGAACTTCTTGCACGGCATTGAATTTTAAAAGGTACGAAATATTAATTTTTGGCTTTAACAAACACTTTTATTGAACCTATCGTGTTATAATCCTTGGCGAATATTTTGGCGATAACTCTCTGAAGTATCCGAAAATTAAATTTGTGCTTTAGATACGCTTTCCTCAATAGACAAACAAAAAAAATTGACACCAAAATCCCATAACATTTTAAATCATTGCGTTTTTGAATTATATCGGTTATATATTTCTGAAAGTACAGATAGACAGACAGTCAACTTTTCGTAGGTTTTGGCTCAGAATTTGACTGATATTTGCATTACCGATTTTAAATATGTTTATCGAATCTTATTTTCTAAAGCTCTCTTCGTTTTATAATTAGTTTGTTAACTTTTATCCAAACAACCGGACAGATGGACTTCTTATGAAAAGATTTTACTCAAAAATAGAAATCTGTAAATTTGGTGTAAAGACCATATGTAAATTTTCAACCAGCTAACGCAAGAATTTTTCGAATTATCTTTGTCACAGATAGGCCTACATTTTCTGAAAATATAATGTTCGAACTGAGGGAGATAAAATATGGTGATTTGTCAAAATCCCGAGTTTGAATTTTTTTTAACGATAAATATACTTTTTCTATACTAGGCACAAGAAGAAAAAATCTGAAATTTCACCAATATTATCTAACTGTTTAAATGTCTATTCTACTTAGAGTACAGTCATATTGTATCTAAAAATTTAACCCTTTATTTATCAATGTATTGTAGCATAACAGATTTCATAAAAATGTGAATTCAACCAAGTTTTCCAACTGATACTTTTCATTTGTGCAACGGATTATCGAATTCGAAATTTGAATCAAATTAAGGCACAATAGTATTAATTAAAAAATTTCTTAGATGAACTATGTCTCATGTGTCCTTAACTTTTTATAGATGCTGAAATAACAGAAAAAAGTCTTTAATACGATGTGCATATCTGATTAGTGATTTAAATAAATTAGTCATATAAGTGGTTAATGACATTTGGTAGGAGTAGGATTGAAAAAGAATAGTACTGACGAAAACCCGTCTTTAATTCTTTTTTTCTAACATTTAGTTAGAGAAAGAGTAATAACTATATGAAAATTGCTCAAGTAAATAGAGCACCAATAAATGTATAAACTTTGAACTCTACTAAGCTCACGTGATTTTTTTCAACATCTAATTTTATAGATACGTATAAGATAATATTATACATTTAAAACACAGTGTTAGTTTTGAAACATTTATTAACCTTTTGCTGTTGGAAAAGTAATTCGATATATATTTATTCACCTAATACAAATAATTGTTTATAGTTCCGAAATATATAATTGCTTTAATTTTTTCTATCCCGTTTAATTAATTTGTATCGTTTTATTACTCTGCCGGTATTTTTAAAATAAATAAATAAAACGTCAAAATAATGCACCGTCTTGAATGGTGAGTGAAAGTCTCCAAGCAAAGGGTTAATAACAGCATAAAGTTTCATTGTATCATTCTTACAAGAATTTTTCGTATTGAATATTTGAATTAGATAAACAAAGTTAATAATAAATAAACTCCGATAACTTTTATTTCTGTTTTAACTGATAAAAAGTATTCATATCAATTTTAAAGGTTAATATCTTCATCTACGAATTTATTCAACTATCTTGTTAAATGTTCATATTAATGTTTGGAATAAATATCAGTTTTTCATTTCGTATAAAAAGATAAATGATAACTTAAGCGTATCCAAGTAATTTCTGCCTTTTAACCCTTTATCTACTGATGGTACTTACTAGTACCATTTAAATCTGTATTATATTTTCGTAATATGATTATTCTTGCCAACGGTATTCTAAGAAACATGGGAATGTAACCCAAAAAACAAGAAGTTAATGTAAGCTAAAAGTAGGGATGAAAAACATTTAATTAATAATTAAATAAATTTATTTCTATTAATTAAAATTTTGTCTTTTGGGTTCTCTGGGATTATTCTGTAAAGAAACTTAACTACTGGTGCAAAAATGAAGTTGGAAAATTGATGGCTACCTAATTCAGTAGATAAAGGGTTAAACTAATTAATTACTTTATTAAAATGATTTTAATTAAATAGAAATTCTTTGAGAACCAGACGAATCGCCTTATAAAAAATGATTGAAAATTCTTCTGGATTTTGCATTTAATTCCCAAATACAATATCTAAATCGTTAGTATGAAAGCGAAGTAGGTGGTTTTCTGGTGCAATCAAAAAGATATAAATCGAAGTTTTGTAGAGGTCATGTAAAAGGCGAAGTAAACATGTTCAAATCGGAATGCATTGTCAGTACCAATCGATTGTCACAGCGTTTAAAACCCCGTTTCCATGTTTTCGCATAATTGATGTGTCATCATCATTCGTTGGCGATTGGTTTGTTGATCACAATTGTACCCACAAGTAATATGTTGCGCCAGGAAATGAAACGCATTTCATTCCTTAACCAGTGGAGTGTCGAAACGTATTTACATCATAACTAGTTCCACTAACCAGAAGTTGACTTTGACCTTCAAAACGAAGCTAGATTCCCCGAAATGACAGCAGCTTGTTTAATTCACCAACAAGGAAAGTTTATGAAGAATTCAACGTGACGAGGTAGAACACGTGCGTGCATTAATAATCCTGATGAATGCAAAATTTCAAAAGAGAGAGATATATATTTTTTATTTTAATGATTTGCATAAACGAAGAGCACATTTTCAAAAATTTAACACCTGTTCAATCATTCATATGTCTTGTTAGTAACATACCATACTATGTTTATTTTGTTGAACGGTGCTTTTGGAACTCGTTAGGAACCGAACAGAAATGAGTTTAAAATATTTTCAGAATGACTATAAAAGAAAATAAGTAATAGGAAAAAATTAAGTTTTTAAAATCAAATCCTACTTAGGTAATTATATATATTTTTGTTTTAGCTGATTTTTATTATATAATTACAATTGTTGTTGTTCTCGTGTTCCTTTTTACAATAGAAAGGGGAGGATGCAGAAGTTTCTTAGGGTTATGACCCCCTGAGCACCCGAAGGCAGAAGTCTGACTTCTAGCTCACATACGTCACAAACCCCTTATACGAGACGGACTTCATTCATGCATTTCATTCATTCGTCCGCACATCGTAATTTAGATATGGAACAGAGAAAGATCACCTCTGACACAGTACCCCCAGTGGTATTATTCTTCACATGAAGAAATTTTGACCACGACAAATTCAAATTCCACCACAAATGTAGAGTTTTCACGTACAGCAGGTCAAACTCGCCACCCAAGGAATGCTAATTTAGCTCCCTACTAACCAGGCTATCCAGGCCTAATGATTACAGTTACTATAAATAATTGATCAGAAAATTTTACTAGCATTGAATAAAAGGATTGAGGATGAATTGAAACTAGCATTGAATGGAGGGTGCAAAGCCGATTGTGACAACTCAAAATGCGTGAATTTTCTAGGGGTTCACTTAATACAGATAAGAAATATTTAATTTTCTTTATTCTGTGTTATTTTAATTCGAAAATACTTCAAAATGAATCCGAAAAATTGATTAATTGACAATGTCTAATTCTAAATACATCAAACATTATGAAAATAAACAGAATCTTTCAAAGTAATCAGTCGAAACCACGTTAGCTTAACTAATTAGTACGGGAAAAAACAAACTGAATTTTTTACTTATTTGACAGGTGGAAAATGAAGATTTTTGGCGAGAAAGTCAGTTTAATTAATTAATAAAAAATTAATGATTTAATATTTGAAAGAACGGTATTAACATCAAGTGTCATCCACTATAAGTTAAACTTTTTTTTATTTGAACTTGGACAGATGATAAAATGTATTTTGCTAACAATTGAAAATATTGTATAGTTATTGTGAAAAAAGTTGTATGAAGACTTTTGATAACTCATAGTATTTCCCAAAAAATCTAACTTGTATCTAATATAATTTTCAAATACAGCATCAAACATTAATAGCTTACCTGACAACAGATGAGAAGAAAATTTTTCTTAATTACCATCAAATGTCATCCACTACAAGTTTTAAAAAATTTACTTGTACTTGATTGAAATGTATTTTATTAACGATTGAAAATTTCAAGAAGATAAATATATATAAGGAGAATGTGGCCTAAATAGCAGGAATTGAATAAAATGGATTTTGTTTAAGCCTGGTCTATTTTTAATTCTAATATAATTCATCTATAAATAGATTTAATAACTCATGTATTTAATTAAAAGTTATTTTTAAATATTTAACTTGATCATAACTTTCGAATTTTATAACAGATTTTATTCACTTTCTGCTGATGTAGACTTTGTTCAGTAATGTGTTCTCGATGATAATATATTTTAACAGTGTGAGAGTATCTATATTTATCAATTAAACGTACGAATTTATTTAGTTCTGATTCTGTACGAGAACCGGTATGGACAGTCTCACAATTAAAAATTGATTCTTAATAATTATAATAATAAATCTTGAAGGCTATTTGAAGAATAAGAAGTTGAAAATTTAAAAAAATGCAGAAAGAGATTGTGCTTTTAGAGGTTGCCATTATTAGTTGATATACTATATCTGCAATCCCTGGACCATCCTATCAACTATCTTATTAATTTTTATAATCTGTTCAGATATTTATTTGTTCTAGTTCCCAAAAGATTGCAAGATCTAACAAAAGTTAAATTTGATTTTATAAATGTGAAGATAAACATCATATTGCATCTGCCATATAAAAATGGTAAAAAAAAGGCACAAAATACAAAAATTCAAAACAATTTGAAAAAGAAAGCTAGATTTTATAACTCTAAGTGGCTAGACTAAATTAAAACGCATATTTAATATTTATCAAATATAAAAGGGTTAAAAGGATTTGTGATTAATTCCTCTCCTTGTTTTTCCTTGTTTTTTTTAAAAATAAATATATAATTATACTGAGAAGCACAAAAAAAATATTTTTAATATCATTGCAACAAGGAATCAATGTAATGAAAAATATAATCACTTTTTTAAAAAAATAGAAATAATAACTCAAAAATAAAACGGAAAAGTTCATTTTGAAATCTTAAAATAGCAGAAAATAGCATTTGCGTGACTAAACATGCTACTAAGTTCTAGAGGAAAACGTTAATACTATTTAAAGTTTAATTAACATTAATATTATTCTATTTTTAAAATTTTTAACTATCGGCTTTCTGGCACAGAGGTAGCGCGTCTTCTTCGTGTTCTGGGAGTCCCGGTTTCGAATCCTGGTTCAGTCATGCTTGTTCTTCTGTGTGCTATCTGTGAAATGTGTGAATGTGCCCCCCTGTGAAAAGGGAGATGTGCAAGCAAATGTGGCGAGTGTGTAGCTAATAATCTTGGCGCTAGTTGGCGCTACTTCAAAAACAAGAGACGCCCTTTTCGGCTTAAATCTGCTGCTGTATCAGCGGGGGGCTTGTCTATAGGCAAGTGCCGTAAGTAACAGCAACAACAAATTTTTAATTAAAAATTTAGCTAAATTTTTGAGAATTTCTTAATATATAATCTTTAATCTCAGCTAAAAACATTCTATTTGCTTTGATACTTAGGCCCAATGGGCCCAATAGCCCAATTGACCCATTACGCGTTTGAATTAATGTCGCCATTTAGATAGCACCATGCCTTAACACATTATGCTAAAAAATGAACTGAAATGAAGACAACAAATTCCAATGACATCAATTTAAAACGAGAGTAATTTTTTTTAAAAGGATAGAAATAAACTAAAGTGGTAGCGATCAATCTACAATTCCGCGTCTTTTGTTAGCTTAGAGCAGCGACAACTTTGATGTCGCTGATCACTTTTGAAAATAATTTAATCTTCCGCTCCATCGTAAATTAAAGTTTTCTCCGATATCGACCAATACACCTGACAACGGAAACTTAATTTAGTTTCGAATCAAAGCAAGTTTCGTTGATGATTCATTTTCGTAATCAAGTTAGCGATACTCCCTCGCGAGGGCTGGTAAAATGGCATGCAAAATGAGATTTCTGCACCAGTAATCAAAACTTTGAGACTCCTACGATTACTTCATGCAAGCCCGATGGCGGAGAAATTTAGTAATGCGTGCGGTATTGTATATCACAAAAGCTGAGCAATCTAGCCGTTAAAACAATTCGTTGTTTCCATCTCATTACACGTACGGAATATCAAGTGAAATGTCTTTAATTTTTGGAGGTTGTTAGATTTAGGTGATTTGTAATGGCATAATGCTTAAACAAAGGAATTAATCAATATTGTTTTCAACACTCGAAAGTAGTTAAATTCTAGATCCTTATTACGTAAATAAAACCTCCTGACATTAGAGTCAGCATTCTTTCCACAATTTTTCTCCTTTACCTCCATATTATGGCGTATTTCGTGTTTAGCTTTGTTGTGCAATGAAAAAAAAATAATTACGTATTTTGAATTTCCCTATTTAGATTGATTCAATCATTTTTTTCAGATTTCAATCAATGCACAGATTTCTTATAGATACATTTATTAAGTCTGTACATATACCAAATTTCATTTATAGCTCCTCTTCCAAGTCATTTAACCCTTTGCACTCCGACGGTGCCTCTGACTCACCATTCAAGACTGTGCATCATTTTGACGTTTTTTTTTATTTATTTTTCAAATTTAATTGTTGAGAATGCTTACATAATGATTAAGAGATGTAAATTAAATTTTCAAAGAAATACGTCTTAAAAGAATTATGTATATTTATTTTTCATAGCAATAAACAAATCTTTGTATTAGGCGAATAATTTTGCATCTAATTATTTTTCGGATTGCAAAGGGTTGATTCTAAATAAAGTCAAACATTGCAGCCACCATCTTTTCAATATAATTCCTGAAATCATTTTATGTACCCTTGGAGGTACATGTACCCAACATTGAAAAAAAGTTCTGGCAAAAAGCCATTATCGGAAGTTTATGTATTATAATTTAACAAACCAGAGAAAAAATAATACATTAGAATAATAATTTAGAGTAAATAGTACATTCTAGATAGAAAAAATATATTTGAATTTTCAGCCATTTTAATAATGATTGGCGTGGGGGGGAGATGCACATGAAAACAAATGACATCATAAACAAGTAAGAAAATTTCACCTCAGCATGCGAGATAAAATATTTTTAAAGAACTATTAAGAAAATGCAAAAGCAATTGAGAACCATTCATGAATCCACATTAGATTAATACATTTAGAGAAAATAAGACATTTCAGAGAAAAAATTAATACA
>JAOUZG010026641.1:13926786-13937603 GCA_026289955.1 Argiope argentata | reverse complement strand
ATTTTAATAATGATTTGGGAGAAAAAAGATGCACATGAAAACAAATGGCATCACAAACGAGAAGGAAATATTCACCTCAGTACTCGAGATAAAATATTTTTAAAGAACATTAAGAAAATGCAAAAGCAAATGAGAGCCATTCGTGAATCCGAGCATAAAGGATTGATTTATGAATTCGTAGATTTATTTTCATAAATTCGAATGAATAATCCTGGAAAATTCTTTGTCACCAAAAAAGAGAATTGAAAATAAGAGAATCCATTATAGCAGAGTTCTCAAATGTTCCGATATTAAATTCTATTCGAATAATAGAACTTCTACGGCAACTGCGTTCTCGATCAGTGCTCTTTATTTCAAACAAAAGTAATTTTTTTAAATAGGCAAATAAACTTAAATTATATAGTTGATTAATCTGTATTGTTCAAAATTTACGAAAGCATATTTTATGAGGAATTCAGAAAAAGATTTTTAAGGTGCCAACCCGGTAATGTTTAGATAATCGCGTGTTTTCGAAAAGGCCAGATAAGGCGGTAGAAACGATAGCTTAAAATTTATTTCTCCGCCATACTGAACGCCATTGTTCTAGCTTTATCTGTTCGAATGGGACCGGGGTGAAAAATCGTTAGCAAGTCTCCAATTCGACGTGCGTGTGCAAGAACCAGGGGAAATGCAGCAGACAATGCAAAGTTCGTCTGATTTCTCTCCAGCCATGTCTCGCGTCTCTAGACTTTCGTTTCGCTTTATTTTATTCTTCCGGAAAAAGTCGTTTGCAGGTTGTTAACATTAACCGAACTTCCCCCGGCCGACGTCAACAGAGCCGGAGTCACGTGAACAGGTCAATTGCACTTTGGCTGCGCGACTGTGCATTGCATTTTTTTAAAAAAAGAAAACGGTTTATAGACGGCTATGTCTATTTCTTTTCTATTTTTACAAAGGAAAAAAAAGAACTCTGATTGTGCTTCCACGCAAACAGAGTGCCGAAATGTCCAGAAATGGGCTAAAAAAAGATGTAGGAGTATAAGGAATGAAGCAAAGCAAAATAAATAAATGCGTGGAAAGACCATTGAAATGAAGCAAAACAACAACAAAAAAATGTGCTGACAATTCCAAAAGAAAAAAAAAACCCTACGAGATCTTGGAAGATTTCGATGCTCCGATTTTTTTACCCTTTAGATAAAAAAATTTCTTTAAGATAATAAAAATTACACTTTTAAAACGTCAGATATTTTGTCAAATCACTGTTTAAAAAAATGCGTACCAAATAAATTAGAGCTATATATATATAGAAGGCTTTGATATATATGATTCATTTAAATGCAATTTAAATTATTAATCAACTTAAAAGACAAGCAAAATAAAAATACTTCGAATATAAGTTTTTATATATTATTTAAGGGATTATTAAATACATACTACATTTCATACTTTTTACTATCAAGTTTTTAATTGCATTCCGCCTCCAACATTTTACAGCTCATTATGATTTATTCGAAGTAGATTATAATGAAGCTCTGATATTAAATTATTCAAACAAGTTTAGATAAACTGAAAGTTTGGAATGGTGCTGTTGTTGTTACTTATGGCACTTGCCACATTGGACAAGCCCCTTGTTGATACAGCAGCAGATTTAAGCCGAAAGGAGCGTCTCTTGTTTTTGAAGCAGCACCAACTAGGGCCAAACGTACGACTTAGCTGCATACTCATGACATTTGCTTGCACAGCCCTTTTTTACAGGAGGGCACAGTCACACATCTCCCAGATAGCACACAGAAGAACAACCATGCCCGAACTGGAACTTCCAGAACACGAGGAAGACGCGCTAACTCTGTGCCAGAAAGCCGGCGGTTTGGATTGTGAATGGTGGAATCAAAATTGTAAATTAAACTTAATGTATCAGCTGAAATCTAAATTACTTAGATTATTATTTTTTTGAGTATCTTTATCACGGATATGATAATTTTTTTATTTTATAAAATCAGTATGAAGCAACTGTATATTAATGAAGAAAAAATGGCAGTGAAAAAAAGAATTTATTGATACTGAACTATTGAAATTATAATGACGAAAACCGAAATTTCTTGTAAGGACATACACATGTTTCAAATTCAATTTTAAATTAAAGGAGTATAATTGGATTATTTCTAAAGATTAATTCAAATTTTTCTTTTATCAATTTTTTTCTGAATTTTTAAGACTACTTTTTAAAGTTATTTCAAATTACTATTATCATGGAAACAAAATTTAAAAGATTTCAAATTTTCGACTATCTACATTATCAATTGAGTTAATGTTATATTAAGAGCAACGTGACAAGAACACAATACCCCTGGGTTCCAATATTTTAGAACAATTCTAAATAATTCGAATTCTAAAATAATCTTGAAAAAGCAATAATTTTGATTGTAAGATTTTTAAAGGAAAGATCAAAATGTTTGCTCTTTATTAAATTTTTAAAAATTTCCTTTTGAGTATTTATTAATGTAAATATGAATTTTTAAAACATGATAAATCTATCTTTTGGCATATGAAATGCTGTAATTAATCACATTACCTGTGGAGAAAGAAGGTATCCTATAAAACTTAATTTTTTTTTTAAATTTCATACCTGGAGATTTTATTTAAAAGAAAGAACGACTCCTTTTTCTTTCAAAAGATTTTTTTTTCATTTGTAGTAATGATATTTCTTTTTTCAACATTTTATCGCTATCCTTTTAAGAATTCGTATCAAGAACTCGAATGACTTCATATCAAGGCTACTTTTAGGACATATTAACCCTCTATTCTGTATATTATTAACATTGGTTATGGAAATGGAGGCGACTTTAAATAACAAAACCCATTGAAAAAGAAATCCTATTCACTGCAGAGTGAGGGAAAATATTTTCTGTTACCCTACAAACAATAAAATATAAAAAGCCTCCACTGTCCATATATGATTTGTCCTAGTGCCAGATTTTTAAATCATCTGATTGAATCCAAAGCAAATTTTTCAGCAAAATTTTTGTTAACAAGGAATCAATAAAAACTACTCGCTTGAAAATGCTTTCAGACACTTTTGTCTTACGTTTAAAAAAGCAAATGAAGGTCTATTAGTGTTTGTTATTTTTTATTATAAACTAATAAAAATAATGCTTTAATTAATAAAACTTGTTATTGTCCATGATACAATGCAGTACTTTTTCAATTGTATATATATAACGCGGATGAAAATTCCAACAGAATTCTTATTGAAAACATTTTCACAGAAGACGATATCATAAGACAATTTACTGTCACCTTATTATATTTAGATGGAATGTCTTAACATATTCGAAAACTATAATAAAGACATTATCACTCGAATTTTTCTTAATCATCTGTTTATATAATTCATAAATTTCAAAATTTCATCATTTCTTTTGCATTTTAATCACAGCCTAGAAAAGAAGAAGGGAAAACGTTAATAAAACTTGTTCTTGATCATGAAACTTTGCAAAACTTTTGGAATTCCATTTTTCAGCTATTTTATAATTTTTGCAACATAATTTATACAGACTTGATGTTTTCACTGAAGGATTAAACTTAAAGATTAACTTATCACATCTGAGATGTAATATCTTTCAACATATTCGAAAGCTATAGTAAAGACATCACTCGAATTTTTCAGAATCATCTTTTAATACAATTCATAAATTTCAAAATTTTATCGTTACTTTTACATTTTAATGACAGCCTAGAAAAGAAGAAAGGGAAACGTTAATAAAAATTGCTCTTGTTCATGAAACTTTGCAGTACTTTTAGAATTCCATTTTTCAGCTATTTTATAATATTGCGACATAATTTATACAGACTTGATGTTTTCACTGAAGGATTAAATTCAAAGATTAACTTATTATATCTGAGATGGAATATCTTTCAACATATTCGAAAGTCACAGTAAAGACATTCTCTTTCGGATTTTTTTTCCAGAATCCTCTTTCCATACATTTTATAAGTTTCCAAAATTTTATTGTTACTTTTGCATTTAAATCACAACCCAGAAAGGAAAGTGCACATCAAGAAAATATGACTTTTATAATAGAATTTTGAGACCATGAAATGTTTGACGTTTCAGAAGTGGAATTCCGCTCCCGAAAGGGGAGGCTTTAGAAAAATATTTATCGAGATTTCCTCCTCCTCCAACATTTTCTTTATTTCTTAGCCATCGATATAAAAACTCTTCCAAGAACGGCCTCTCTCATAAATTCGACAAATAATTTCACAGCGGCCGCAAATCCTCAACTCGCTTTTTCCCGAGCTTTTAGTCCAACAAATTATTCCGCTACGCTGAAAGTTAGGGAAAGAAAATTCTTGGGGAAAAAGCATATATATCAGAAAGCCTTTTACCAAATTACATCTGCAGTATATATAGCTTTGGGGATGTTTACTACTATCAGGTCCATCGTGATGGAGTTTATCCTATCTCAAACTTCTGCAAGTAAAAACAATTCAATAAATATTCTAAGAATTGAATTTTGTCTTAGTTGTTTTTTCTTTTTATAACCCACATAAATGTTTTTATTTTAAAGATAATTTTTATTTAAATAATGAATATTTTAAGTAAAGTCAAAAGAATTGGAAAATATTTCGGCAATAATATAAGTTCCACCATATATTATTGCCATTTCAGCGATAATATAAGTTCCACCAGATTATCATTAATACTAACCGTTCATTATTAATAAAAACCGCTTCTTTTTCTCAAAATGAGAAATATAGCCAATTATTCACTTTAACCGGTTATTATTAATAATTAAATTTGGTCGGTGTGATTAAACAGTTTATATAAGATTGGGGCATGGGTGTGCCACTTTGTATATGTTTTAAAAACTTGCTATGAAGTTTTTCTATATTTTTTCTAACTTCATTTTCTTTATTTCCTAATTAATTAATATCGTCTTTTTTTTTTGGGGGGGGGGAGTCGAATAAGACATTGAACATTCCCAATACCAGTTTGTTAAAGGGGAAAAAAGTTTTTAAAGCATTTACAAACAATTGAAATATTTTTATTAATTTGTGAAAGACAATAATATAAACACCAAAAACTGACAACGAAGGAATGTATCTCGTAAAATAAACAATTAACTGAATTGTCTAGCTGTACATAAAAAAAGCCAAACAATTAGATGAATAGCTAGCCAACACATAAAAAAAAACATGAACTAAGATTGACCAAATTTCTTTGGTCATTATTAATAAAAATAGGTTAATGTCGTAAATTTTCATAAATTATTCACTTTAACCGGCTTATTTGATTATTATTGATAATGACCGGTTAATATTAATAATAACTAATAATTCACAATCACCGCAACAGATATAATTTTGTGTGGAATTCTTTAGCTTCAGACGAATAAAGATTCATTCAAAGAGTAAGTTTGTTCAGAATATTTATTATTAATTAGGAAAGAATAATATTAAAAAAAAAGAAACCAAGCCTTGAAGACCGTTTTTGAAAGAAGATGAAAATTCTCAGCATGTAGGTAAAATAAAAATTTATACATTTTTTTTAATTTTCGCAAAAATTTCTTTTCAACAAAAATAAAGAAAAACAAGCAAGGTAAAAATAATATAAAAAGAAAAAATATATAAAATAAATTAAGTGCGAGAGAAAAAATAGAATGTAAGAAAAGCACATCATTGATAATAAACCAAAGTAATTTGATAATGCATACATAGTTAATAACAAAATAGATAAAAAAGAAAAATTCTGCATATTGAAAAGAAAATTTATCAATTCATTCTATTCAATAAGTTTCAACTTCTTTTCGATTTCATCATAAAGAAAATAGAACAATATAATTACGGCTGTAAATAATTTTATTATGCAATGCAATTGTAATCTTTTTTATATTTATTTCGCCTCATTTTAATTGTTTTCGAGCAAGTTTTCTTACAATGATAATTTAGACGTTATCGGAGATGCAACCTTTTGACTTTTTAAATCATTCTTTTATTACAATGAATTGCGGATATTAAAACTTCAGTAATATTTTTTTAAAACAAAAACTTTTGTTAATAATGATTGCATCATCTCTAATTGTAAGGTCATATATTCTTTTTCATAACATAGACTTTTATATCATTTTTTTTATTTCTAACCTTCTGTCATTGGAATTGTTTTATATAAAAATTGAAACAATGCATTCATTAGAAATAAAATGCTACACTTATTTAATTTACTTTTGATTTGTAGAAATCTCATTTTCACAGTGCAGATAATACAGCAATTCTATCATAAGATGAAATTAGCATAAATGTATAATTAAATTCCAAGAAATGTGACTAGATATTTTTATTTTATTTAATAGTTATAAATACTCAGAAACGCCGACCTCCTTTAAAATTTTATAGTATGAGTACTCAATAAACTTCAAGAATATTCATTGACAAATGAAGTAACATAGTTAATTTATATTGTAACCCCCCCCTCTCCCATGAATTATTCAGCTGAATGTATTTTTTTCAAATCTAAGCTGTTTGAAACAAGAAAAAGTGTTGAGTGTCTATACAGTGAACTTTCTTTCCTTGAATATTATTAATTTAATTTAATTTTTATTAGTAAAGAATGAATTTTATAATTGATTCTTTTTCACTTTTGTTGCTAAAGTTGAGATCCGAAATTTTGTTTACTTTTACAATTGTAAATGTTGTAATGATGAATTGAATTACAATTCATTGTTATAATTAATATATTTCACGATTTATCTCTCACTTAATTGAGTTTCTTAATTAAAATGTTGCTAATTAATCAGTGGTTTTTTAAAAAATTATTGACATTAACGACCCGTTTTTAAAGCAAAATTAAGATTATATTGAAACTACCACTCAATTTTGAAACACGATCAGATGACAAGCATGACACCTGAGTTAGCAGCCCTCCCCTCTCCAAACTTCCATGCCTTATCATTGGAGGACGCTTAGCCCCGATGGATTTAACGTGTACCAGACCCGGTTGACACGACGGTCTTTTGGTGGAACCGGGTCCCGAACTTGAAACTTTCCAGCTTCGAAGACGAGAAACAAGTTACCTCGGCTCGTTATGAATCAGAGGGAAATTCACAACGAAGATTGCATATTTATAATAATAGTTTATAAATAATAAATAAGAAGTAGAAAATTTAAATTTGGAAATCTATTTACTAACATTTGTATGTAACATTTTTACATGAATAATAGTATATTAGAAATTACTTTTATTAAATTTATTTGTTGTTTTATCTAAAAGCCTCCTAAACTATATTTTAATTCAGAAGTGTTTATGTTCTAGATCAGTGTTTCTCAACGTGGGGCCCACGCACCACAGGGGAGCAGGGGAGCAATTTGAAAATGGACTTGATACAACCTTAACCCTTTCATTCCGGATCATTTAAATACAATGCTAGATATCGGTGCCAAATTTTACAAAAAAAAAAAAAAAGCAAATTTTTAAATAATAATTAGTAAATATAATCAAATTAATTAAAAAAATCAGTATTAAAATTATTTGGAATTTAAATTTTAGTTTTGCATTAGGTTTTGAAATTTCACTTACTGTGTTTTGTTAGCAATTTCACAGTGATTTATTCCTAGTATCCTTCATTTATGTTTCTTAAGTGAACAAATAAATTTTTTAATGTTAAATATTATGTATATTACATAGGGGGGGAGTGAA
Organism: Argiope argentata; assembly: GCA_026289955.1. Classification (NCBI taxonomy): domain Eukaryota; kingdom Metazoa; phylum Arthropoda; class Arachnida; order Araneae; family Araneidae; genus Argiope; species Argiope argentata. Next base: position 13,929,931 of record JAOUZG010026641.1, on the reverse strand, counting down.
AACTTTAGAAAGATTTAAGTGGGACATGGCACAAAAAACGGTTAGGAAACACTGTTCTAGATCTTTTACTCACACTGAGCGCAAAAAGATTTCAGGTGCTCCGTTCAGTTACATTCTCGCCCTCCTGTGCGATTACTAATTACATTATGCATTAAAGCGTTCTGACCATTTAATGTTCACTGGAGTAAATAGCGCATATATGTCCAATTTCGTCGTTCATGATAGTAATGGCTAATGGCTCCATTTTGCGTTTCAACGAAGTCTATTTGGCTCCACTTCAATTAACATTTCAGTTTATCGCCAAGGGGATGGCGAACCGCCCCCAAACTCGACGCTGGTTGTAATGATCGTTCAGGGAATCATGTAACGGCTCTTATCATAAAATATATTACTCATACAGTAAACAAAAGAGCCGTTTAGAATGTTGACTGTTATTAATTATGTTGGAGATATTTTATCTCTTAGTTTAATTATTATGATGTTACGGAATTAATTTTTGTGAGAGTGGCTTAAATATTCATTCCGGAATTGCAAGGCTTTAATAAATAAGATATGCGGGATTTAATTGAGGATCAAAATAAAAAAAAGCTTGTTTTGGGATTTGTTGGAAATTTTAATTTTATTTAAAGACAATTTCGCTTTTATAAACGATTATATTATAATATTATTTATGATGGGAAAGGAATAAGTTGAGTAAAAAATAAACAAGTATTATAAAAAGAAAAAAATTTAAGTCAATTCCTACTAAGGTCAATAAAGAAAATTTTTATTTCAATTACTTTTTATTAAATAATTACAACTGTTGTTGCTGTTTTCGTGTTCTTTACAACGAAAGGGGAGGGGGGTGCAGTAGCTACTTCTTCTCCGAAAACAAAAGTCTGACTTTCAGCTCACACACGTCACAAACCTTTTTTACGGGGCGAATTTCATTCGTATATTTCATTTATTTACATTATTTAGATCTGGAATAGAGAACAATCACCTCCAGTATTCCTAGTGTTATTACTTTTGGAAAGGAGGACTTTGTAACCGCGACAGATGAAGCGTTCACCCCAGAAACACACACACACAGTCTTCGGCTTCGGCTGGTGGGTTCGAACTCGCAACCCATTGGATGCGAATCCAACGCTCCTATTAACCATTATATTTCGTCCTAACAATTACACTAACTACAAATAATTAATCAAAAAAATTATACTACTGTTGAATTTTCAACGCTAATTGGGCTCAAAATGCGTGAATTTTCTAAGCCAGTTGGGGCAACGCAATACAGTTTAGAAATTTTTAATTTTCTTTATTCTGATTTAATTTAAATCGAAGGTACTTCAAAATGAATCCGAAAAAGAAATTGATTAACAATGTTTAATTTTAGATGCATCAAGCATTAAGAAAATAAAGCTTAACCTTATTGTCGTGGGGAAAAACAAACTCAATTAGTTACTTATTTGGCGATGAGGAAATGAAGATTTTTGGCGAGAAGTTTAATTTATAAATAAAAAATTAACGAATTAATATTTGAAAAAACTCTGTTAACATCAAATGTCATCCACTAAAGTTTAAAAAGAAGACTAAAATGAAATCTGTTATGCATATATCAATGCATCATGTCAGAACGTAATTTCTTGAACGTCCAAGCACCACGTGCTCGAGTGAGTTAAATTATATTTTTATTCATTTTAATCATTTCATTGAATGAGTCACTTTAATATTGCAAACGATCCAAAAAACTTTGCAGCGCATTTATTGTTTACAAAAAAATCGCATTTAATATTTATTTCATTTTATATCATCACGCGCTCAAAATGTCATTTTTCTAGGTTTTATTGGCTGCAACAATGAGCTTATCTATTTAAATAAGAGCTTTTGTAAATAGGATGGCAACATGTTATTAAGAGCTGATTTTTTTTGAGATGTTTGTGCAGATAAAAAAAAATTATTTTTTTGCTTAGGGTTTTTGTTGACGCCACAATACCTCATTCCTAAAACAATATGTTCTGACATGATAAAAAAATTGACTTTGATTTGAATGGATGAATAAAGAGCATTTTATTAACGATTGAAAATGTAAACATATTATATATATATATATATATATATATATGGGGGGGAGTGTGAGCTAATAGTAGGAATTGAAAAATACATAACTGGAATGTTTTTTCGAACATTTTCAAAAATTACGACAATATGGAATATTTTGAATTTAAATTTGTTATATAGCGTTGATAATCAAATACGCAGTTATTATTCCCGTTGGTTGATTTAGAAATTTGATTCAGCTATAATTGGGTATGAACCAAATTGCATTCGTTTAGGTTTTGGAGGTTACGAGTTATTGCATTCAAACGCACGGCGACAGTCATACATTCAAAGATCGAATATGAAACGAAATTTAGATGCAAATAAATCAAAAGTCTCTCCGAAACGTTTTCGCATACCTTCAAATAAAAGTACTAATGTGTTGTTATTGAATGAATGTTATTGGCGACAAGAAGTTAGAAAAAAGCTTCTTTGGCGATTAATAGCTGAGATTCGTAGTACAAAAGTACCAGAAAACATATATTTTGGACTTTTTCCTGGTCTATTAAAACGAAACGATATAAAACAGCACTTGCCGTCATTAAATCACGCACTGAATCTCACATATTTACATCAATGTCTTTTACATTTCTCGCGTTTTCACGTTTATAAATATACAGGTTGACAGACAGCCATCTCCTCACCAAATATGATTCAAAATTTGATAAAGATCTATACTGTGGATGCTAAATCTGTAAGCCATATTTTGTTTACTTAAATTGTTACGTTTTTGAGTTACCGCGTCTAAATGCATGCAAAAGGACAAGTCAACATATGGTTAACAACTTTCGCAGATTTTGTTTCAAATTTGATTCAGATATGCTCTTTAGATTTGGTCTAAATCTGTAAACATGGTGTGTATGTATTATAAATAGAACCATTTACCAAATTTTATCCACTTAGCTCAAAGCGGCTTTAGTTGCTCTATTCGAAGACAAGCAACAGTAATTCCATAGATATGTTTCTAGGCTTTAAAAAGGCCTGAAACATGGAGATTGTCAAAATATTGGATTTGAAGGATAGAATATATATATATATATATATATATATATATATATATATATATATA
>JAOUZG010026641.1:13907367-13926686 GCA_026289955.1 Argiope argentata | reverse complement strand
CAAAGATCTCTAAATCTGGATAATTACAATATTTTATACCAGTGCATTTCATAAGGACAAAGTAAAAAACTAAAAAACGGACTTACAATTTTTAATTGTCATATACAAACAGATAAAACACAGTTTTAAGCTATAATAATAATAGCGTAAGTAATCATTTAAAGTTGTCATTCTATACTCAAAATACATTGATAGTTTTGTCTATATTATACTTAAATTTGAGAAAGATAGTATAAGATGTAGGGATTCAGAGTTTTTTTTTTGTTCAAAATACTTTTATATTAAGGCTCTTCGTTTCATTTTATTTTATTTAATATGCCATCATGATTGTTAGTAATCCTAAGATGGTCACAACATGTTTATTTTAAGATTAATAAATAAATATTGTATTAAGATTCTTGAATGATGAAAAATATTTTATTTTTTACTATTTATTACACATTTTAAATATTTTATTTTAAAAAACATTTTTTTTTTTCCATTTTCATCTCAGGGGCAAAATATTTCTCTTGAGGGGACCAACTTTTCATACACAAATATTGCATTTGAAAAAATAAAGAATAAGGCATATGAAAAAAGGGTATATGGGGTCCTAAAAAAAGGTATATGAAAATTTTTTGTATAACAGTATATTCAGTTTCATCTGGAAATGAAACAATGTCAAGATCTAACTATTTTAATTCTTTACTCTAATCTTAAATTGACTACTATGAGCAGCCTGAAGGCAAACTGAAAACTTTAATGATTGGACCGTAATAGCAACACGGATCGAGTCCTAAGGACCTTCACCGGCCACGGTACAACCTTCCCGAAAGAAGTAAGTCCCGTCATCGGTGGAAGGAACCAGATTCCTACCTCTTCCTCTACCCACCAAGTGAGAAACAATTACCATACCGGAAGCTTCACAACCTCAATTTCTAGGTGCCTTCGGGGGGCACCTAGAAATTTTTATATAGCTCATTTTAGAATTTTTATAGTTATTTTCAAATTTAAATATAGTTAAATTTTGTCGTGCATCATTCGAGGTCAAACTGATTTCCACTGTGAAATGTAACTGCAAAAAAGATTGTTCTGAACCAAATTTGCTGCATTTAAAGATTAACTTTTAGAACTTATTTATTAAAAATTTATTAAAGCTCTAACAATTCTCCGATAATGCAAGAATCACTAGAAACGTTCCCTATTGAGAACAAAAGTTTCGTTCTAATATTCGTTATTCGTCTAAAAATTTAAATAGAAACGACATTCTCAAATCTGCGATAAAAAACAATTCCTCTACTTTAATTTAGTTTCGGAAAACGATAAATACAAAAAACAGAGCAATATATATATATTTCAAAATCTCCAAGCTCTTTCGAATAAAAGTTTAATAATTAATGTTGCTCTACGCCGTATTTCCGGAGAGAGATCTAAGAAGATAGAAATTCTAAGTTAATGAATCTTCTTCGAACAAATCCTATGCAAATTTAAATAAAATTTCGCTCTGCAGTGCTAATTAAGAGTTTCTACGAAATTTTTCGGAGAAGTAGGATTAAATCTTAGATTAGAGCCTTGCAAAAATAATGAATAATCTGCTGTGCAAAATATGTTTGAAGCACTGGAAGTTTCAAACAAATTTCTAGTCCGCTCTAACAATAAGCTCGCAGTTCTGCATATTTGAACGTTTTAATTAGGGTACAAGCTAGAATTCGCTTTAAATTGCTTCAGAATCTTTCCTTTTTGAAGAGCGTTGGATTTAATTGCGTAATATTTACTTATATTCTGGCTAATAGCCCGCATTTTAATCTTGCGATCATCTATTTCAAATTTACGATCTTTATTCAAATAATTATCGAAATAAATCTTCCGAAAAGTTTATTTTTGCTAAGTCCAAGCCGTTGCAAGACAAACGGAATTGTTTAAAACAAATACTTCCGTTTTTCAAACTTAAAGAAGGATTTCAAACGATTCGCCAAAGTTTTAAAATAATTTACTTCTCTAATTGTCTTCTATGTGCGTATTCTAAATAAATAGCTAACTTATTAAGAACTATAATCCCAGAAAATATTTCTTAACTTACGGGCAAATTAAGATCATTATCTGTATTGATAATCTTAATTCAAATTTTTATTCTTCGCCGTATTTGATTTCTAAAAATTTAACAATAGGTATATACATCAAATAAAAAAAAATGCTTTTAAGTGATATAGGCAATTATATCTTTTGTTGTTCAAGTCAATAAACATATTGTTGAATAAATAAAATAAATATTATATTTTGTTTTGTGAACAGTATTTATTCTCATTTTATATTTTGTCCACTTGTTTTTATTTTGTGAATGTTATGTGCATTTGAGTACTTATGTAACACATAAGAGCATACCAACATAATGAGCCGTTGCATTTTTTTTATCACATTCAGTGGCAGACTTGACCATTTTGCGTCAAAAATGCTTCTTATTATGAAACCAACTTTTAAAAAAGATTAAAATGAAATCTGCTATGCATATTTCAATGTATCATGTCAGAACATAATTTCTTGAACGGCCAAGTACCACGTGCTCGTGCAAGTTAAACTATATTTTTATTCATTTTAATTATTTCATTGAATGAGTCACTTTAGTATTGCAAACGATCCAAAAAAAAAAAACAACAACAACTTTCACTTGTCTTATAATCTTATAATAATTAAATTTGTCTTATAATCACTTGCTCAATATGACATTTCTCTAGGTTTTATTTGCTGTTGTCATTAACTTATGTTTTTTAAATTGGAGCTTTTGTTTGATGGCAACGCGTTATTAAAAGCTGATTTTTTCAAATGTTCGTGCAAATAATACAATTGTAATTTTTCGCCTTCGGATTTTTTTTGACGCTCCTTACCAAAATAACATGTTCTGACATGATAATAAACACAATTTAGCTAAAAACTATCACATTTTTAGCTTAAACAACCAATAAGTGCTTCATTTTCCTTTTTTTATTATATTAACCAGGAGAAAATTGATATCTTATAATTTATTATGACATACTTCTAAGAAGTAATATTAATAAAACAGACATTTGATGTCAATAAAAATACTATGCATTTTGTGTATATTAAATATAAATATTGTAAATAATTTTTGCATAAATAGTTTTATCTGTATAAAATTAATTGTAAAAGAATCGCGCTTCAGGGAGAAAAGACCGTTCTAAGGGGATTTACAACAGAAGATTAGTCAAATATGACACCGCCAAATTAGTAAAATATGGTGATGTAGGTGTGTTGGCGACGTAATGAGATCTCTAACGGTTTTTATTACTCGCTAAAATGTGTAGTAGAAGCAAAGAAATAAGAATTTATTTCCTATAGAATGGTGGAGAAATTTCCATACTTGCTTAGAATGAGAACACCATTTCTGAGTTTGCCCCGTCCACTTTAGTGGGATGGTTTTTAAAAGGCATGCCTTAAGGAGGGGAATGAAATCAGTTCAGACAACGAGCGGCGTTGGTTGGCTTATCTTGAGAGAGCATCTTTTCTCTTGTTTCCCAGCAATCTATTTCTACGCTGTTAACCGAGATCATCGAATTAATTTTACATTATCCGCTATGACTTTGTAGCTTGTGTGGAATATATTTAATACGCGTTTTCATAGACAATAAAGTCTGCATCTTCACATCGATCTTGTGTCAGAATTATTCGTAACAATATCATAACTAAATGAATTTAATAAAAAAGATAAACTTATCATTTATATTAATAGAATATTGTTAATATCCCTAATATTTTATAATTAACGCTTATCAATTATAAATTATTTTATAATTGATAGACCTAGCAGTCCTAAGCAGAAGTCTAGTCTGTCTGATAGTGGAAATCCACCACTAATCATATTCATGGTACAATTTAGCGAAGCATGGTTCTTGGACCGAAAAATCACAAACCAAAATCCAAGTTGAGCAATAGCAGAGTTAGTGTATTATCGTTTCAGACATAACAAAAGAAGATTCAAAGACCATGCTTCGTGACATTTGATCCAGCCATCTAAGGAGTCAACTTGCTTTAGATCGTTTTTGTTTATTTCTCAAAAGCATATTGTTAAAAATAAATATCAATTAATTTGTATATTTTCCTAATATTCCAAGGGCAATATAATATCGAAAATTTCGATTATGTAAAAAATACCCTTCCTAAAATGTTTATAGCTATTAAATCAAAATAACTGACTACCCAAACACCTAGAAATGTCGGAGAAAGTTTTGAGTTTTATTGAGAGCGTTATTACATGAATTTTCTATTTTAGAGCAAATAAAATGTAAACATTTTTGAAAATCAGAGCTGGACTTCTTTATTAAAGGGCCCAGGTGTAAAATGCTATTTGGGGCCCTAATATTTTTTGAAGGAAAAAAATAAACTTGAACTCATGTTGTTAATGTATATTTATTTAATGTATTATAATTCTTTTTGCTATTACGTCAATTATAAAATACATCAGAAATTTTTTTTAAAAATTTGCAATTTCTTTTTTGATGCTTAATATGTTTTTGTTACTTATGGCACTTGCCTATGGACAAGCCCCCTGCTAATACAGCAGCAGATTTAAGCCGAAAGGAGCGTCTCTTGTTTTCGTAGTAGCGCCAACTAGGGCCAAGATTACGATTTAGCTACACATTCACCACACATTTGCCTGCACAGCCCCTTTTTACGGGGAGGGGGCAACGTCACACATCTCACAGATAGCATACCGGGTCCCCCAGAACACGAGGAAGACGCGCTACCTCTGTGCCAGAAATCCGGCTCGATGCAAGTGCATTCAAGCGTTCTGAAAACATGCTTGATCGCTTGATAGAAGATATATTCTTCATTAATTTTAATTTGCTGAAAGAGCACTCAGCACTTGTTATAAAAAACTTGCAATCAAGGTGAAAAAAGTTTTAACTCAGATAATACATTTAAGAAATAACTCATAATTATCATTTAATATGTATTACAATGTCTTGTGCATTATTTACATCTCTTTCATTCAAAATTAAATCCCATAGCAAACAAATTTCCTAGATTAAGCTTTCATTTACATCTTTATTATAAAAAATTACAAAGTTTTTGGAACATTTCTCTAATTCCTTTTTTTTAAGTTTTTATAACTAATTTGAAATCAGAAATAATATTTGGCAGACTTTTAAATCTATCTTCTGATTTCACATTAAAAATATCGATTACAGTTTAATAAAAATAACACTTAAATTCCAGTTCCTGGTTTTTTCCGAATTAGCAGATGATAACTTCATCATCTGCTAATTCGGAATAAAATATTTTTCTTTTTTGTTGGTGGGGCCCCGGTGAAATGCAATAAGTTTTTCTCTATTAGATTCCTACAAAATTTCAATGTTAAAATTTGCTTCTCAAAGCAAAGTTTACATTCATTATGTAGCATTCACAAAATAAAAATTGATCCTTTTAAATAATCTAAATTTATCAAGGTCGTTTAATTTTTTAACAAGTTTGAAAGAAATAATTTCTTTTTCAAAGTGAAAATAATTGAAAATTAAAATCACAGATAAACGCACATATACAGTAATAAATAAATATATTCGTGGCAATATTTTATTTGAAAATAACAGTATCAACATAATTCGATATTTCCTTTTCCTTTTCTCTATACAGAAATGTTTAATTGTTTCTTAGCTTACGATTACGATTTACGAAATAATTTATTACTAAATTTCAAACAAATACTATCATTTAGAGAATTAAATAGCATATGTATAAAATAGTTATTCGGTTACTTGATTTTCCTTTTTTAACTTGAGAATGTAAGTTAAAAAAGGAAAATCAAGTAACCGAATTTAGAATTGCTTCAAAAAATTTACAGAAAAGAAGTAATTCTTAAAGAATTCCTTACGAGTGATTGAAAGGTTAGTCAATAAAAAAACATTTTTCATCATTTTATATTTTTAAAAAATGCATTATTTTTCTATGTTAATTTGCATTCTTTCTAGACCATTTAAATTCTTTCGAGGTCATCTATCAAAAAATCAACATTCATAATTCTCAAACTAATAATTTTATTTAAATAAATAATATACTCAGCATATTAGGCCCTAGAGTGCGTTTAATTGTCAGGTTCAAACTTCGAAAGACTGACAAAGATAATTCTGCATAAAAAAACAGTGCACAAAACGACTAAATACAACAAGATTCACCGTTAAAAATAATCCTGTTTGTTGAAAACAAGGTAATTACAATTCACAGCGGACGACTTGAAAAAAAAAAGAATAGATTTCAAGTTATTTTCTTTGTTGGAGCATCAAATGCATGTTTACTGTTTTATTTTGCTTTAAAGTGACTCATTTTTAAAATCGATTCTTTAAGAAAACACTTTTAAAGGATTAACAATTTTTTCGCTTCATAATTTTTAGGCCTTTTGGCTTTAATTCAAAGCCATTCAACTTCAATAATTGAAATCGTTAGACTTTTTTTATACGAAATAAAAAGAATTCACACAAATTGTATTGGCAAACACGGAAAAAAATTCAATAATTATTTTTTCAAAACTGTAATTTATTTCCCCGTCAAGAAACTTTTAAGCATTAATATTTCTTTTTTTCATTTTTGGACATCTTTCCATTAAACAAATCCACTTAACCATGAACCCACTTAAATTTTCTAAACAAAAGATTTCGTAATTTTTCCGCCTGTTACTTTTAAAGTGAACAAAAAAAAGCAAGATAAAAGAAAATCATTAATTCCTTTTTCGTATATCTACATAGACCAAGAAGTGTTGCATGAAATGCGACAAATTAGTTATGGCGGCAGAGAGATCTCAAAACCCGATATTATGCTTTTGAAAAATCAAAAAGAATAGTAAAAAAATATCCATTAAAGAGTAACAATTTTAATCGAATATACATTAAGATTAATTGAAAGAAAAACCTCGAGCGTTCCTTCGTATCGAAAGATGCATCAGCTTTAATACAAGCAAACTCGAGCAAAGCTCGTCAGACGACTTTTTCCCCTCTTTTATCTGTTTTTTTTTATTCTTTACCTTGCTTCAGCGTAAACATGGCGTCTGTTTGATTCATTTACATTTTGAGAGTCGAAAGCGTTTTCTTTATTCGCTATTTGTCTGAAAAAAAAAAGGAATTTATGGTCGCCTGATGTAATCGAATGTGTGGAAACAGGCTGTTTCGCTTCAGAAACGCGGAAGAAAACACCACTGTTTTATTATTATAATTTTTTTCTTTCCAAGTTTTATCTTTTCGCTTTCCGAGTTCCAGACGAGAGACAATCTTAAGGGCGAAGGACGAACACGGTGCTATGCTATCTTTAACAAAATAACAATTATAAATGGCCTTCCTGGATTATTAATCAAATATAATCATTTAATTAAATTCATCTTGATTTGTTTTTCGGACTTCATAAGTTTAGAACGATCGGTGATGAAAATTTAGGTCATATCAATTTTTTCTTTAATCCATCAAGTGTATCGAATCTAAAATCTAATAAAAGTTGATTTCAAATTTCATTCATAGAGATGTGTTTGAATAAATTAAAATTAATCGAAAGAAAAGTGATGAAAAGAAAAGTATTTGCTATTATGAACTTTTTTAATTTCTGAACTCAATAATTAAAGAGGATATTTTAAGAAATTTAATTAATACATTTCTTTATAGTGAAAGCTTAGGATTGTTGATTAATACTGAGTCATTCTATAAGTATATTGGAGAAAAAAATTATATTGATTTTTCTAAGTACAGTTCGTGGTATACTCTCAGAGAAATTGGGGAATTTGCATGGATGTATTTGTAAATTGGAAACTAATGACAAAGCAAATATGTTTCAGTGTAGCATCAGTAATTATTCACTGTAGTAACTTACAAGAACAGATTTAAATGGTTTCATTAATCATCACCCCTCCCTTCCCTAAAAGAAAAAAAAATGTTATTCAAGATAATAAAATTTGAGTTCTATAACTATGAATCTGTTTATACGAAGACTTAAAAAGTAATATTCTTTTAGATTAGGACAAAGATATTTTAAAACCAATATTTGTCAGATTATAAGAATTGAATGATGAAAGTATTTAGAATAATTGACCCGAATGACTATCATTGTAAGAATTAATTTTTAAAAAAGTTTACCGCGATGTGCAAACCGTGAAAGGAAGTATCCAAAACAAATTAATAAGATAAGTTTGATCCCATTAAAATAATTGCAAAAGAAAAACCAGTTCATAAACGTATATTAAAATTATTTGCAATTTATAAGCATATACACAAGAATAAATACAAAAGATGTGATCAATTTAAAAAAAAGATTAAAATGAAATTTGCTATGTATATTTCAATGTATCATGTCAGAACAAAATTTCTTGAACGGTCAAGTACCACGTGCTCGTGCAAGTTAAATTATATTTTTATTCATTTTTATTGTTTCATTGCATGAGTCACTTTAGTATTGCAAACGATCCAAAAAAATTGTTTCGCATTTATCGTTTAAAAAAATATCACATTTCCTATTTATTTCATTTCAAATAATTATTTGCTCAAAATGACATTTTTCTAGGTTTCATTTGCTGTTGTCATTAACTTATTTTTTTAATAGGAGCCTTTGTAAATGCAATGGCAACACGGTTATTTTTTTGAGATGCTCGTGCGGATAATAAAATTTTTATTTTTCGCCTACGGATTTTTGTGGACGCCAGAAACCTCATCCCAAAAACAACATCATGTTCTGACATGAGAATAAATAATTATTTAAGAAAGTCATTAAGATAAACTTAGATGTTGAAAGATGCCAATCAAAATTAGCAATAGATTAATCACAAATAGATTCCGCAAAATTTACTGTTCTATCTATCAAATAAATAATGTAAATGTTTAAAGTAGATGCAGAATGTTTATAAACAAACATATATAAGCATATTACACTTACACTAATTTATTTATTTATAATATTAAAACAAAAAAATATTTACTTAGAAAAATACTTTACTTATTCAAAAAATATAAGTATGTATTTTTATATCGAAGGGTTAAGAAAGGTTCATTTAATTATATTATAAAAGTTCGGTTAGCTGTTAAAGTTTAATAGTTGATCGAATCATTTCATTATAATAGATAAATGCCTAATTGAACTATTATAATTCAGTTATATTATTTAAATATTAAATACATTATCTCATTTTTTTAAAACCACTCAACATATTGTTACAAGCGGGCAAACGCTAACGCTCGCCAGAGGTGAAAACGTTGGCGGCGCGTCACAAGGCGCTCCGTGCCAGCCGAGTTGACTTGGCGGGAGGAATATTCTGGTAACCTCGAGTCAATTCTGACAGCGCCGCGTTTTCTCTCGGTTATTGCCGAAGCCTCTCGGTACTTTCGCCGGCTATATAAGAGACGGACTGCCGCTTTTTGGCAGTGGATCTCTCTTTGAGAAGAGAAGCGTTTCGCTTACTTGTAGCTTTTCGCTTGTTATTAGTGAGCTGTGTTTGCGTTTGCTGTTAACGCTGTGTTATTGAGCTCGCTGTGATTGACTGTTGCTGTGCTATACTATAGCTGTTTTGCAAACCGTGTTTATTGTGCGTAAGACTTGCATTTACGCTGTAAGTGACTGATTATTGCTGAATTGTGTTTTCTGAAGTTTTACTTTTCCAAGTCATCCTGTATATACCTGTAAATAGCTGTAAATAAATTTGTTTGTGCTGTCCTCAAATAAAGTCCATTCAATCCGATCCCGCTACGCTAAAAAAAACGTAACAATATATTTTTTAAGTAACCAATAAAATTAATTGTGCATACAATCCTAGTTGACTGAAGTTGGTTAACAAATTTTAATGTGCTCATCGAAGGTCAAATGACGTTTTTTTTTCTCATTTCATTTATTTTTATTGGTAGATATTTTTGTTGGAACATTAATGCTCATATTATTAGTTATGGTTCTGATCAAGGCTATCATTAATAAATTTGTGTTTAAATTACTCAAATATATTAAAACGTACGTTCATATGGAATTGTTCGTTTTATTGGTGTATTGTATCTTTTGATTATTTATTAAAGCAAATAGTTTTAATAATAAAATTTCGCAAAAATTAGTATTAATTTCGTAATAGATTTTTGAAAAGAAATTCTAAAATCTATTACAAAAATTATTACAAATTTTTACAAATTATTTAAGTTAAATCTCGCATAATATCATTTCAGAAACTTTATCCATAAATTTGAAGATTTCAAACATTGATTAAAAAAATTAACAATGTTAAAGAAGATTTAATATTTCTAATATGCAGGAATTTTTGAGTAAATACTAATTAGAAAATAAATTGCTCCTCAAAATAAATTTTTTTAGTGTAATAAATAGATTTTTAATTTATAAGCAGTTAATAAACTCACCAATGCATAAAAAAATGTATAGAAAATTACAATAATTGATTTCTATTCTTCTGTTCAACACGGATTTATTGATGTTTACAGAAATATTTTGCACACTTCTTTGAATTAAACCAATTCTTCAAGTATATTTCTTATTAAGAGAAATACTGTCGCTGTTGCCACTGAGAAAATAAAAGATGCAAGAACAAACGAAAAATTCATTTATAAAAACCAAACGATAATTTCTGTAATTCGCAAACGACTGTAATTCGTAAATAACAGATAGAAGCGGAAATATTTTCAAGATTTATAAATGAAGATATTTCAGTCACTTGACTTTATTATCAATATTATTTTTGAATAATATCAGGAAATATATATTTAGGGTATACCATTCATAGGACATAAGACAAAACTTGTCTATATTTGCAGAAATTGTAATTTATTAGATTTTATTATTTAATGCGAATAATGAAATGGCATTTTATTAAAGAATTTCTAATCATATAAATATAGAACAACAATTATTTATTTACGAGTTTATGTAAAAATTTCCCTGAAATGACTCGATCTCTGTAGCATGTTTTTTAGAATTAATTTAAGAAAAAGCTTAGGAAATAAAATATTTATACACTGAGTGATATGTTCGTTTCAGAGAACATAAATCAAAGGACATTATGCTTATTCCCAAAAGGATTTTCATAAAATGCAGAAGTTTTTCTTAAATGTTTCATCTCACATGAATATGTTTTATTGCTCAAATATTCATTTAGAAGAATTGAAAAAAATATTATGAAAAAAGAAAGATTTTTAAAATAAACCGAATTTTCTTTTTCCCAGAAATCCTACTTTTCGTTATACTAGAGAGATGATACAACATCTTAGTTTCATGGCTTTATTATTTTTAATAATTTACCAGCATTCAAGATAAGCGTATTAGTTCGGAATAACGGTTTTGGAAATTTCTCTGGAGACTTAAATAATGCATAAAACTCATGAATACGATGCTTCACTTCATTTATTTACAAGCATTTTAAAAAGAACTGTGATGCAATTTATATCGCTATTTTTACCAGGAAGAAACTCTTCTCTTCTTGGAAGAACTGATTTCTGGAAATTTGTAAGCTTCTGAAGTGTCTTTTTATAAAACGAAAATAAACTACTCCTCACGTCAGGCACTTAAGTAATCTACTTTGAATAATTACAACAAATTCTTTGATGTTTTTCTTCTAACAGACGATTCAGAATTCTGCTAACAATTTCGAAATTTTTCAACCATTTTTAACTTTCACGAACGTTTCTTGGGAACTATAAAACGAATAATAGAGTTCTCAGAAAATATAACAAGTATGAGCAAAGTCTTAAAAATAATAACAACAGAAAACGAGCTTTAATCTCTGTACAATAACTCTATTCTAAGTTTGATAAAATATAATATTCTTGTTCGTAAACGAATAAATAAATAAATAATCTCGGAGGAAATTACATATTTATCATACAGTACGACGAACAGAACCCCTATTCTTTAAAGCTTTATTACTCGAATTCGAATTCACGATGCTATTTAGAAAAAAAAAACAGTTAAGTATTCTCACTATTTTGTTTACTCGAGGTCATGCCAGTTCGGAAAAGAATTTACGCTGTTTGTTTCTCCAATTATCACTTCTGTTCTGCCGAAATAATATGTTTACGATTTTGGAAGGAAAAGCTCTTTTTTTGTTTTGTTTCCACCAAACTTTTGTTTCCGTGCCAAGAAACATGGACAAGTTTAAAGAAACGCTTTTTATTATATGATGGCGGAATTTTAGTTTTCTTTGTTCATGATGCAGGATTCGCAAAACAGAATTGTCTAGGGAAATTAAACATGAGGTAAGCGATCGCTTGAATATGGCGTATATTTAACGGTTAATATTAGTTATTAGGCTTAGCAAATTCTGTTATATGGCATGTTAACATTCACAAATTAAGTGGAATTATATTTCCTATTATTAAAAAGCATTTGTGAAATTTACGAATATAGTAATTACTGATGTTTGAATTCAGAATAAATATGTTCACGGCAGAGTTCTCCCAGTTTGCATTATTCTTAGATATGTCTTAATTTGGATACATTCTGGTCTTTAAAGCAACATATAGGAAGTATTACTATATTTTAAATAAAAATGTGTACTTCATTTTATGTTTTCCCTATGAAATATTAGATTACTATTATCTATATTACTATTATAGATGTGAAAGTTTGGATAGATGTATGGATGATGTTAGTCAATCATAACAGAGCAGTTGAACGAAATTGGATGAAATTTAGCACACAGATAGATTATAATCTAGAAAATGACATAGGCTTCTATTTATTCCGGTTAATTGAATGATTAATTTTTTATTAATTAAAAACTACCTTTCCCGCCAAAAATCTTAATTTCCCCACCACCAAAGGGGTAAGACTTCTGTTTATTTTTTCCCCATGCTAAGGAGGTTGGGCTTAACACGTTTTCGACCGATAATTTCAAACGATCCTGTTTATTTTCCTAATTAAATATTGATAGTATATTTCTTAATTAAATACTGATAGTGTAGTAAATATTAATAATATTTACTATACTAATGTTTACTACCTATATTTACTAAATAGTAAATATAGATAAAATTAAATATTGTTAATTAATCGATCTTTCGAATTTATTTTTAAGTACTTTCTAATAAAAAAAATTAAATAAAGGAAATTAAAAATTTCTATTCCGTATCGTAGTACCCCACCTGGCGATGAAAATTCACGCATGTGCAGTGTGTTCTGATTTATTTTCAACGGATAAGAACTTTATTTTCTTTTGGCTAGACATGATTTTTTTGTTAAATTATTTATATTAATTGTAATTATTTAATAAAAAGTAGCTAAAACAAAACTTTTCTTTGTTGACCTAAGTAGGAATTGATTAATTTTTTTATATTACTTATTCTAGTAGGTTTCTGACACTAAGATCACTTCACGCTGTTGAGTAAAACAACGAATCCAATATTATTATATTGTATCATTCCTTTTTTTCAAGTTTTATTGTTTTCTTTTGTCCAAGTTTTTAAGTTTTCATTTTTATTTTACGTGTAACTTGTATTATTTCTCGAATGCACTGTGGAAATGGTTGCTCAGATTCCTCTTAGTTCAGTAGATATGGTCGTTACTCGCGATTCGTTTGCTAGATTAACTATGGCAAACATTCGTAGTTATTGGTCATTAGTTACATAAGGTCAAAAACTCATCGTTGAGTTCGAGTTCGATGGTAGCTTGTCGAAGCTCCCGTCTTCGGAAGAGAACTATCCTCTTCTTGAATGCGACTGTTTATGGCCATTTCTGTTATATTGTCATTATCTAGGGGGGTTCGTGGAGGATGGAATGGATAGATAATGGGGTATACTTCGTGAAGCTAGGCTTCTGGTTGGCTGAGGAAGCGAGCTTAAGTGAATGAAGGTTAGCTATTGGTTGGCACTGTTGGTGAACTCAAACCTTAAAGTGTTGCTCACTGTTGGTTTCTTCGTCGTCGTCGTGAGCATTTGACATTATATATACACATGGTGAGCATTTGACAATGTATATGATCATGGCGACCATTTACTGATACTAGAATAAAAAATCTATGGAATGTAAGGAAATGTGACATTTTTTTGCTGTCCATAGCTATCTCGAAGCACCTAGGCATAGTCGAGTTTACAATTCTGATTTTAATTCCCATATAATGGAGTTGATTATCTTCCTATTGGATTTTTAAGACAAACTAGTTTATATTTCGTTTGAAGAACTATTATTGTATAAACAAAAGACATTTCTAGATATTATCGATTAGATAATAGGTAGAAGTATATAGGAAAGTGCTGCTTTAAAAAGAAGTTTGGCAGAGGACTAGGAAGGGGTTTTTTTTAACCGATACTTTGTAGGGTTGCCCATTTTTGTCTATTCTCGTTAATAATACAGTAGTTATCAAATTTGAAATTATTCATAATGATAATAGAGAAAAATGACCGAAAAAGTATTAAACGATCGAGAAGTTAGTTCTAAAACAGGAAGGAGTAAATTCAAATGGTTTTCTACTTTCTATGCTTACTTGTAGGCTGATTAGAAATTCTACGGTTTTACATTTTATTTCCCTTACGAAAATGAGGTTTTTTTAAAGTCAAATTTATTTTTATTTCTGTTTATCATTCTTATAAATATATCTAATAAATTTCTTTTTAATCGCGCCTTTCAATTTTTTTTAGCTTCCGCCGTTTTAACATAGTGTCATCTTGTTTCACTGCGTTTTACTGACTTCTACAACAAGCTGTAATAGTTAATCTTATCTTTTTTTTCATTCCTAAATATTAGATTCTAAATTAAAAATTTATTTGACGTTCTATTTAACGACATAACGTTTTATGATATCATAAAACTTGCAATGATGCAAAATAATTATATATTTAATCGAAAATGAAATATCGAACACTCTTCTTCTAGTAAAGAGCAAGTCGAATCTCTACTGCTATTTCTATTAACGCATTAAGGACCTCTCACGAGTTTTCTCGTGTTTCAAGTTCCATCTATTGCGGAACTTTCACGAGTTTTCTCGTGTTTCACGTCCCATCTGTTGACGGACCGCTCACGAGTTTTCTCGTGTTTCACTTCCCATTTGTTGCAGACCGGTCACGAGTTTTCTCGTTTCTCCTAAATAACAAAGTTATGATTTTAGACCGTACAAGTTTGTCCCAAAACGTGCGGTCCCAGGCGTATGTAATCCGGGTTTCTCTATAATAATAATGCCGTAATGTGTTAATAATAGTAAAGATTACTAGAACTTCTACCAACTGAATTAAGAATCCTTTGAAACTTAATGCGAACTCTCTAAATCTTCAAGACTGAAATGTAAGACTAAAATTGAAGCCACATCACATGGACTCCAGACTTGAGTTCTCACAGTACTATTTTCTGGAGAGGAGCTCTATTTTCTGGTTTGATGAAAAATAAAAATGTTTAGATGTTCTAGACAGATTAAGGTATTACTTGGATGATATAAAACAAGAACCAAAAGTATTCAGCCGAAACTTAGATGAAAGTTTTATGACAGTTTAGGCTGACTTTTCTAAGTGCAGTCATGAGCCTTCATTGATCCTAAGATTTCGTTGATCTTGCCGTCTTTTGGTCTGCCTAATTACCGAGAGATTAATGTAATGACCGCGTCTTTCTTTTTATTTAAATCAGGCATTATAAATGTTTTTGACTATTTGTTTCATTTGAATAATGTAATTGCATATTTAATCTACTCATAATTGGAAAAGGAAAACATTGTTGTGTTTATAATTAGGTCCAGAAGGTAATTTATATTTCTAGTTTGTTTCCTTACTCTGTGTGGAAAATAAGATTATCCTCTTTCTAATTTAATATTTATTTAGTTTCTTATGTAATAAAATGAAAATATATTAAAATACCGTTCATTATAAGTATATATGCAGAAAAAGGAAAATTCTTTCTTTTGCTGAAAAATAAGCTTTTATATAGAGTCGCACTAAATGTTAAATGACTTTCAGTAAAACCAAATTTTGTACAAATTATTCTTTAACAAAACAAGAAAGTTCAGATATTTTGTTCTCAGTTTAATTCACATGTTTTCAATAAAATATTTCATTAGTATTTTCACATAAAATAGTTTATAAAAGTAGTATGATGATGACGTGTCCACTATACAACGGAAGGAAAGATGCTGTACCCTCTGAGGGTAAGTTATAGAATAGACTCTCCTACCATAGAAACTGAACGACCGGACCGCCGCAACAGCCATTGGTGGGAACTGTGGTTAAGTCCTAATGGCCATTACCGGCCGCGTTACAACCCTCCCCGAATGAAGTACGTCCAGTCACCGATGGGTGGAGTCTAACACCCACCTATTAGTGTACCCACTGGGTTGGCGAGATCCAACCACCATACCGGAAGCATTTCATCCTCAATTATAAGGTGCCTCCCCCACCCACAGAGATTAGTTTCTAAGGGTATGGTCCCCTGGATACCCGAGAGCAGTAGTCTGAATTCTAGCTCACACACGTCATAAACTCTTTTTACGAACGGAATTCATTAATGCATTTCATTCCTTCATACACACTGAGATACACATTGTATCTCATTCGTTAGCACAGCTCCTTTTTAAAAGGGGTCACATTCATACACCTCACAGATGGAACACAGAAGGACAACCATGCCCTGACCAGGTTTCGGGCCCAGGATGCCTAGATCACGAGAAAGACTTCTGTGCCAGGACGCCAGCCATAAAAGCAGTATATTGTGCATTAGGCATGTTCTGACATATTTCTCAGTTTAGACAGGCGAAGGGATTAGGAAACTTAGATTTTATTCATGCATAAAAATATGGTAGAATTGATAGTCATTAAATCATATTAATACGAATTTAAATAAACACAATTCATGTAACATTTCATTGAAACTGCCTTCTATAAAAATTAACTTTAATTCCACTTTCATATTGTTTAATAAATTTTATGTGCTAATATAATATTATAATTTATTATTTTTTTAAACATAAACATATATAATAGATAGGGTTTGTCTTATCTGTCAATGTTGCACAAAACCAATATGAATAAACAAATCAGTTTATGTTGCCGTATTTGAATTCATCAATCGATGAAACTTTTTTTTATGTATGAAACGCTTCTGGAAAGCAAATCATCCAAATTAATAATTTAACATCTGTATTATAATGACATTAACTACGCCAAAAGGCTGGTAACTGCCTAAATTCGAGGCATGTGAAAAAATAATAATAAAAAAAATAAATGTTGAAATTTTGATTTGAATGGATTTTCATTAATATGAAAATATTGTTATTAATAATATAATATATGACATATTACAGACACTTATTTTTCTTGATTTAAAATTCAAAATTGATAATACACAAATCTGTAATATATGTTAACAAATTAGAAATATTGGTAACGTTTGTACCTTGAATCATTAGTGATCATAAGTAAATAATTTTTTGAAACTTTAAATCTCTGAAATTGTTAATCCCCATAATTTTTTGAAACTTTAATTCTCTTGAAGAATTTATCCCTACAATTTTTTTGAAATCTTAATTCTCTTGAAGAATTTATCCCTATTATTATTTTTGAAATCTTAATTCCCTTGAAGAGTTTATCTCTATAATTTTTTTGAAATCTTAATTCTGCCGAAGAGTTTATCCCTATAATTTTTTTTGAAATCTTAATTCTGCCGAAGAGTTTATCCCTATAACTTTTTTGAAATCTTAATTCTGCCGAAGAGTTTATCCCTATAATTTTTTTTGAAATCTTAATTCTGCCGAAGAGTTTATCCCTATAATTTTTTTGAAATCTTAATTCTGTTGAAGAGTTTAACCTTAACAGTGTAATCATTCCAAACAACATTTTTTTTCTTGTTTTGAAAAAAAAATGGACAAGTGAGATGTGAACTATTAAAAAAATAAAATTTCATAATAATAATATTCTGAATTTTTATTATACAATTGCTGCTTTTAAAATGCTGAAAATATTTTACTTTCTAAAATTTATTTATTGAAATCATTTTCAATAATAAACAATTTACCGTTATAATCAATAACATATTTAATATAAAACATACAATTTTATTATTAAACGTACTATATATTGTAAATAATTTATGTTATTATATTTCGTTAAAATTATTTATATAGTCAATTTGGATCGAATTTATCATAATTAAATTTTTAGGACAAATCAATTTTAATATATTGGTCGCGTGAACTTCAAATTACAAAAGCATCACTATACTATTAACTTCCGTCTTTGTCAGAGCACCTGAATCTATGATTTTTTTTCCTGAACTTCAGATAAGATTTCCAAGTTCTGCGTATTTCTAGAATATTAATTCATAAATTTCTAAAGAGAATATCCAGTTGCGACTTTTCCGAAAAAAAAGAGCAAATAAGCGAAAAATGTTAACTATGCATTTTTAAATAGGTCAGATAACCAGCTCACCACGTGCCTCGAGTGTTACGCGATAACTTTTAGAGTAAACCATTTTATAACAGCCTGCATCAACAGTCTTTTGGATTGTTAGAATCGCTGTCTTATGCAAGTTCCTCCAGTGCTGGCTCAGCAGTAAAAGTTGTTATCTACGAAGTACGAAATTCAAAACAGTACAGTAAGCTGATAAAACATGCGAAAAACTGCCAAATATTCGTTTTTACTCCTTAAAAAAAAGGGGAAGTTATCTCTAAGTTCAAGTATCTTACCTTTATTGTAATATTTTCAACATGTCAAAAGGGAATATAATGCGTAGGTACGTTTGAAGTTTCAAAGCAAAGAATTTTCTCGTGATTTGAATCCCGTGTTGCAACAGTCACGCGGAAAATATTACTAAATATCTCTAAAATTTAAGTCTTATTTTCCCCTAATTTTGAGATTTAAATCTTTACCTGTAAAATACTGATTGTAAAAGATTTCATCATGATTTTGGCGGGCAACATTTTTCCAAATATTGCATGCGCATAAATAAATATCCAAATGAATTTGTTACTCTAATGAAAACAATTTGTTATACCATGTATTTGCTGCTTTTTATTACACTTAAAATTATATTTCAAACAATTACTTACAATTACTTCTAATGATAAATTAATTTTCATAAAAACACAGTACATAAGTTACCTATTATTTTCTCATATACGTTTGTTTTCTTTCTGTTTTTAACACATACATACATAATATCAATAACAAAATTAGAGTCGATACTTTGAAATAGCGATAATTGTGATCATGTTATTATTTTGGTCGGCTTTTTTGGCTAATGCTTTGTTATTCACAATGATAATGGCAAAAAAATCATAGCATTGGTATAGATTTCATAAAAAAAACAAGCTTTCATCTGGCGTGGTGTTCATATATAAGCATTTTTCTCCCTATTCACACACACACACACACACACACACACACACACACACACACACACAC
>JAOUZG010026641.1:13871703-13907357 GCA_026289955.1 Argiope argentata | reverse complement strand
CACACACACACACACACACACACACACACACACACACACACACACACGTTAAGCACAGCCTCTTTTAAAAGGGGGGGTATTCACACACACCACAGATAGTAAGTACACAGAACAGTAACCGGGCCCTAACCGGGACGTCCAGATCTCGAGGAAGACTCGCTACCCCTGTGGTAGGAAGTCGACTCAATTCTATTTTATTCTATATATACAATATAATACAGCTTAATTCTAAGTGTAATAAACTTTTGAAATAAATTTTTCATGAGACAATTCCCTTTTTAACAATTGACAATTTTGACAACACACATACCTTTATAGCAGAATAGATTTATACTAAAATAGAGTATATATACCTATAAGAAAGAGGGCCCTTTATCACATTTTTTTATTGATTATAGCGAGCATTTCACAAATTTATCATCTTATTTTTTTCTAGTAAGTTTGTAGACAAAATCTCATCCTTAAAAAAATTTCAAAAATTGTGAAATTTTAATCAGTAAGAACTAAATAGAATTAATTGCACATCCTGAAAGTAACTAAAAAATTATTTGAAATGTGCATTAAAGGTTATATGAAATTTTTTTATAATTAAATAATCCTAAAAACAAAAAAATGCAGCGAAATAGCAATTGAAATTAAAATTAATGAGATTAGTCTTTTACTTTATTTTTAACACTTGTTTCCTCATGTGACGTTTTTTTACGAAAAAAAAAAGAATCCAAGCTTAGCGACATTATTTGTAAGATTTTTTTAGTTCAAAAATATATTTGACTTCAAAATAAACTTTAATCCAGGGTTTTCAACTTTAGAGTTTTTTTTCTTAATTTTTATTTTACCATTTGTCAGTTTTTGTTTAAAATAAAGAAAATAAGTCACTAACTTCAACATCAATCTCTTTTATAAGTCTAATTAAAACGAAAATTTAAAATCCTAATTAAATAACCTCTTTAGAATTAACTTGTTTAAAAAAATCTGAATCCAGATTGAGATGTGATTTTTTAATTTATGTCGAGATTTCAAACAATAATCAAGCTATGCGTTTTTTAAAATTGAAATTGATTTTTTATTTGGTTTACTAATTATTATTTAAAAGAGTTCAATAATTTCTCTCCTAATTTTTTTATTTATCTTATTAAATCAAAATAATGAAGTGAAATATTTTATAATTCATATTTTTTTAAATAATTCACAAAGTAAGAATATAAACTCTTGTTTTAAAGCTGAAAAATCGATTTAGATGCTTAAAAATCTGTTGACAAAGGGAATTTAAAATTTATGGTGAAATAATAGAATATATAGATGTCTCAAAGGCAAAATGAATTCTATATGGCTTTCCACATAGATCGACAAACTAGATTAGTTTAAGATGGCAATTAATTCTTATCAAAATATTGCACACATTCTCACGAAACTACATTAAGTAGTAAAGTGAATACGTGTTATTCAAAAATGAAAATAAATTCAAATATTTTTCAAAAAATAAACAGAAGAGATTAAAACCAAAAGATCGATTAAAAAGGTTTATTAATAAAGATTCATTTAAAACAATTCTTTTATTCTTATTTTTGATTTAGTTTTCTCTTGAATTCTTGTTAAATATGATAAACACGGATATTACTCAAAGGCTTGGCTTTTATTCAATTTTTACTTTCAGCTCATACTCTCCCTATATACATAGATATATATCTTGCTCAAATTTTCAATCGTTAATAAAATTCTGTTTATTCTTCCAATCAAGCTCAAGTAAATTTTTTAAAACTTGTAGTGGATGATATTGGATGTTAATACAGATTTTTCAAATATTAATTCACTAAAAATTTTCATTTCCTCGTCGTTAAATAAGTAAAGGAATTCAGTTTGTTTTTCCCCACATTAATAAGGTTAGGTTTAACATATCTACGGCCAATTATTTTAAACGATACTGTTTATTTTCTTAATGCTTGATGCATTTAAAATCACACATTAATCAATTTTTCAGATTCATTTTGAAAAATTTTCGCATTAAAATAATGCAGAATAAAGAAAATTAGTAATTTCTAATCTGTATTGCATACCCCAACTTATGTAGAAAAATCACGCATTTTGCTCCGCCACAATTGGCTTTAAACCCTCAATTGGTGTTGAAAATTCAAAGCTAGTATAATTTTTTGATAAATTATTTATAGTAATTGTAATCGTTTGTCCGGGATAGTCTGGTTGGTATAGCGTTAGATTCCCATCCCTTGGACTGCGAGTTCGAACAGCATGTATAGAAAGGAGAATGGAAAATTGCCAGGAAATTCGCTTTCTCTTTTGCCGCTTACAATTTGGACTGTAATATTTCTATACATATTTAATATTAATTGTCATTATTTTATAAAAAGTAACTAAAATTTCTTTGTTAATCTAAGTAGAAATTGATTTAAAAAATGGTAATGTGACGCATACGAGTTAATGTCGCACACGCTGAGATATACGAGTGCGAAGGGTTCAGCTTATAGCAAAAATTCTTTTAAATTCTGCAATTAATTCTGCAACTTTAATTTATTTTTAAGCATTAATAAGAACTTTTCTAATGCTTCATTTAAATTCAACTCGTCCTTCAAAATATTCAAAAACGTATATTAACTAATGTTAAAATTAAGATTTTTAAGAAATTGCTGATTTTCATTGATTCAGAAATCAGTTTACATTTCCGTTTCTATTTCATTTACATTTTTAAATTTGGATGGACAGTTTTCAGTAAACTCATTCAATTAGTATCATGTTTTTCGTTTTATTATATAAAAAGATGATTTTTTTTAAAAAAAAAAAGAATGTATTCTATGTTATTAGTTCAATAGCTGAAAAAGTCAACAATCTGGGTCTACAATCTGATCGCCAAAGACGGCTAGTATTGTTAAAACGGACAAAGGACCCTTTTTCTCCTGATCACAGATACTTCCCATGTAAAATATTTTATTTAAAATAATCACACATAATGATTCTCGATAAGTTCTTTTCATGCGCGCTAATTGAAAAATTGGTTTGTAGTATTTCTGGATTATGTAATAAATCACACATGAAATGGAATATGACAGTATAATACTCGTTTTAATATTCAGGACAGGCTGGGTTTGACGCACACGGGAAACGTTCTCAAGGTTTCTGTAATGCAAATGCCAGCTATTACAGATTCTGATCGCAGTTGAAGCATAACTAAAAGAGGAGTTCGAAGTTTTTTGAATTCGTAATTAATTCACGCATCAGTTACTTCGGCAGGCAGTTTCATCCAGAAATTAATATTTTACCTTTTGAAAATTTTTTTGCAGGAAAAAAAGGTTTTTTGATTTTGAAGTTTCCTGAAATGCAAGGGGAAATTGTTCCTCTTCGTGCGGTTTATCAATGTTCCTATGTATGTCAAATTTAGTTTTTTTTGGAATATTTTTTATAACAAAAGAATTATTAATGTAAACATCAAACCTTCTTGAAATTTTTTATACCTATTTGTCTACAAGATTTAAGATTTATAGACTTTTACCTAAATATTCTTGAGTGATTTTTAATTTTACTTAACTAATATTTTTAGTGTTGACTAAATTTTATTGTTAATACCACTTTTTTAGTTTTCAAACTAACCTTAGCACGATAAATAATTGTAAAAGGAACGAGATAAATTAAATAGCGGTATGTTGACTTTTCACCAAAATTGCTGGACTTGATCAAATTTCTTTTGAAATCTGTTGCGAAATTTTTTTTCTGTTCATCCATCTGTGAATTTGAAAACGTTGCAATTCAAAAATATTATGAGTAAAAGGATATATGAGTGTTTTAATAATTATAGCTGCATTTTATTGTATTTTACTGTAAGCAGATTTGGTACTTACGTATTAGACCGTCTTCCCCAACGGCCATCAAAGGTTTAGTAACTCATTGGCGAAGGATTTAAATTTGGCGATAAAGATCAACGGATTACACCATTGCCGGGTTGTCATAATTGGTAGTTTAGCAACTCATTGGCGACGACTTCAAATTTGGTGATAAAGTTGGACGTTCTAATGCGTAAGTACAGCATATTTTAGCAGTTGAGTGGTCAAATAGGAGAAACTTTTGAAATTATAATTCCGCTTTATTTCAGCCCAGAAGCACAATTAGGGCAGATAAAAAGTGGTAAAAGATACGTCCATCTACAATGTAACACAAGAGTAAATGAGACAAATTTCTCTTCAATGATTTTACGGTACGTACGTATTAGACCGTCTTCCTAAACGGTTTAGTAACTCATTGGCGATAGATTTAAATTTGGCGATAAAGATCAACGGATTACGCCACTGCCGAATTCCATGATTGGCGGTTTAGCAACTAGCATTGGCGATGACTTCAAATTTTGCTATAAAGTTGGACGGTTTAATGCGTAAGTACCGATTTTACTGCATGTAAAACTAATTAAATAAATAAAAAAAGGGAAATTGGATCAGGAAATGGGAGAGCATATTAAGAATAAAGTTAATATGGGCTAAATTAAGATGAAAATTAATTAAGATTTAAAGTAGATTTTAAAATATCTTTACAAATATATATATCAAACTTCTGAACAAAAATTTTCAATTGGTTTAGGGTATAATGGTCAGTGTATTTGTGCATGCAATAAAGCAATAATTCAAAAATGCACTAGCCGTGAAAAAAGCATAGTATGGATATGAATTATATTTGAATTTTGTGTAACATTTCTATCTATGAATGGATTATATCCATGTGTAGTTGAAACCGATAGTTGAAGAGAGGATAGAGGTAGTTTAATATATGATTTTGACATTAGAATTGTTGTATATTTGAAATTTTAAGCTGAATTGATCAAAGCTGAGAATAATATTCTAAAGCAGTGGTTCCCAAAGTTGACTGGATTCTGACCCATCTAACAAAAACTTCGAAATTTGCGACTCTCCTATTGGCTGCTTTAGAGAAAATTACGCATGAATACTGATAATGCTCTGTCATGAGTTGCGGAACTACTTAATTTGTACTGTAGTTCCAAAAACAGTCACTTTGGAAAATGAACAGCAGTCCGCAAATATATTTGTTTTTTTTTCTTCTTATTTGAACAGCAGTCCTCATTGACATTGGTAAATGTCAATGAGGACTGCTGTTCAATAAGAAGAAAAAAAAACCTTAAATATATTTATATTTTATTTAATACTTAAATAACCTACAAAAATTTTATTTCAATGGGAAGGATGCATTTGTTTTCTATTGTTTGTCATTACAGTTTTAGCATAAATTTCAATTTTAGTTACTTTTAATCGCAGTGAGTTTGATGCGTCTAATTTATTTCTGGATTTAGTTTTAATGTTGACTACAGCCAAAAATTTGGTCTCACAAAGGTATGAGATAGTGAAGGGGAGGAAGACTTTAATTGCTTCATCAAAGAGACAATTATAGTTCCCAGATACTTAGACCTAGAATTTCAAAAATTGTTTACGATTGAAAGCACTTTTCAGTGATGTATCTTCTGATAAATCAGTAAGCTCTTTACCTGTTTTTGTTACATATTAGTTGGTAGTTTGTCCTGAAATGAGTTACAAATCCAATTCGACGATTCGAGTCCCTAGCAAGCGCTTGCTTTCTCGCATGCAGCCGTAAGCATATATTGCCGCGAAAAGAAAGACATGATTCACCATGGCTCGATTGACAGAGCATTGGACTGTAAATTCTTCGGTCCCTGGTTCGATTCCCGGCCAGCACATTTTATCCAAAGACTGGAATTTTAATTTAAAATTTATCTTATTAGTTCTCTAAAATCGAGATGATTCTAGAACATTCTTTACTATTCGAGCGAGATGATTCTCTAATGTTTTTCAGATGTATAAAAGCTGAGTTTTGCTCAGTTCTTCGTTCTGTCCTCCAGCGAGTTGCTTGTTGCTAATAAAAGCAATTGTTTCTAGCTATCCGTGTCTTTAATTCAGTCTTCATGACAATATTATAGAGGGGGAAAAGTATATGGTTGCCTGTAAGTGAAAGAAGCTTCCTCTCGGTAAAAAGATAAACTCGCGAATGCATGCTGTTGAACAAGATTCTATTCCATCCTATATTTCAGGGCCCACTCAATATTTGCTCGAGACCCACCAATGGGTTGTGACCCATATTTTGGGAACTCATGTTCTAAAGTGAATGCTCGTTTCTTTTTAAGATATTGTATAATTCAATAAAGCTTAACATAAAACGAATCTTGTTGGAGAGTTACGAAAAATTTACTTTTTGTTTTTAGAAGTTCCAAGGAATAATTTTGAAAAGAATACTCCCCTGGTTTATAATTTGGCTAATAAATTGATTTTTGTTACTTCATTTTCGTATCAAATTACCGTATTTTAAATCTTAGGTTATAAAATAAAATCCTTCACAAATGCTGTAATTTGATGGAAAAAAATTCATCGGTCTCTTAGTGAGCTCAAGGGTTTTACAGATTTTTGATTGGATTAAAGCAATAGCTCAGCCCCTATGCAGAGCGTGCCTTTAATGTAAAAAAAATTTGCATTGCCAAGAGGTTAATTTATGTAATTTTACAGGTTTAACCCCGTAATAATTTACTGATTCCCAAAATAAAGATAAATTTGACCATCGCATTATCTTTTTGATGAACAATAAGAGCCAACAATAAGAACCAAATACAGATCTTTGGTGTGAATCTATTATTTTTGCTGCATCTATTGTGGTATCTTCGACAATTTTTTCATCAATTAATCCGAGAGGTTTCTGATGTATATAAAAATCTCAGAAAAACAAACATGTGTTTTGAATCTTTTTTTCAACGGATAAAAACAAAGTTATTTTTTATAAATTAATTTTACATAAAACTATAGTTGCAATTACAATCACTTATACCAATTTAAATTATTTAAGTTATTGAGTTTTTGAGTTTCCCATCCATGCAAAAGTACATATCACAGACGGCCAATCATTTAAAAGATGTTGGTACATTAGAATGTAGATTTAAGACTCCAAATTTGTGAATAAAATTTCATTTCCGTTTTGGTCCTTTTCTGTTAGCGGGGGTCAAGCCAAAAATTGCCAAATAATGTAGAATTACGCGAAATTTCTTTCGTGATTTTTCATTTGCCTCCGGTTAATGGGAAATTACCTCTGTTTTGCGTTCTATATTTTTAATACTTGCGTTTACTGGTATTTAGAAAGTGAGACACATCAATATCTTCTTAATGGTCTAAAATTTGACAAAAATCCCCAGATATATTGTAAAGTCTAAACACCTAATTTTATATGTCTCAAAGCACTTTTGAGACAAATAGTCCTCATATTGGCAAACTTAATTCCAAAAATTCTTGGAAAATTCGAGTTGGTTCTGTTTCTCTTTTTTAACACACACTAATGATAATTTTTTTAAACTTTCATTTTCAATTTTTATAGCTGGCAAGCCAAGTTTTGGAGCTCCAATTTTAAGATTAAAAAAACTAGTAATTTCGACGAAAAGTTCACAAATACTGGAAGCTATTGTATATGTGGTAAAATCCAATAAACGTAATCCAGATTGATATTATAATTATATTCTAATATTTACAGTATTTTGAGAAATACAGTTAGTAAGAATGCGCTTATAATATCATTAAAGAATTAATATAAGTCGTGTTATACAAAAGTGCTATAGTTGAAACTGAAATAGAATTAAAAAATGATAATCTTTTGAGTTCGAGATTAATTATTTAAAAGTAAGAAATCGTAAACAAACTGGAAGATGACGTCATTCCAAGAAAAGACAAAAAAAATCGATAGTAAATGTAATTAAATATCTCAAACAATACTGGCAAAACAAACATCAAATATCGTGATCAGGTGACTCGCTACCTACCAATGATAAAACTAATATTTCTTGCCTACGTTTTTTGGAAACACCACAAAACCCATTAACCAAACAACATCATGTTCTCAAATGATAACAACAATAATAAAAAAAGTTAATAATATGGCACACTCATTTTGAAAAAAGCTGTATGTAGACTTTGGCAGCATATAATATTTCTCCAAAATCTAATTTATATCCAAAATAATTTTTAAATACAGCATCAAACATTGATAGCTTACCTGACAACAGACGAGAAGAAAATTTTTTTACCATTAGATAGATTTTCCCTTTAAAGGGAACTCTACAATAGAAATTAAATCTTCAGGTAAAACACTGAATTTCATCACTGATAACTACCAAATGTAAAACGGTATAGCTTACTCACCAAAAGCAGAGTCTACTTTTTTCTTTTGGACATGATTTACTGTCTATAGTTATCAACGGGAGTTCGGAAGCGGACATACTAAGTGGAACTGGATGTAGACAATCGACAACAATATACATTTAAGGATTAATAACTTATTATACACGAAATGGATGGCAGAAGATCCATGATGAGAAAACACCAATCAAACAGAATTACGTGAACAAACTGGATTCAAAGCAACTAATGCAAAAAAAAAAAAAATGATTAAATGATTTAAAAATGGGTTTAAATTGAAATGTTCGTGTTGCTTGTATAACATGCATCCATAAAGAAATAGTTGTAGTCTTTAATTATCTATTTATATACACCAACCAGTTGGCATAGTTGATGGTGATAAACTACCACAGGCACATGCATGTAACATAATTTAAAATTAGCTAAAATAGGTTGTTTTAGTAAAAGTAAATTTTTGATTATGGAATTACTACGTTCTGCGTTTATGTGGTGACTCGCATATTGTTTTTAGTTATTCTGTTTATTATAAATCAAATTGATGACAGATGATTCATGATTCGAAAACCTCAATCAAACTGAATTATACTGGATTCAAAACAACTAACGGAAAAAATTGATTGAATGATTTAAAAATGGTTTTAAATTAGAATATTCATGCTTGTATAACATGCATCCATAAAGAAATAGTTGTAGTCTTTAATGATCTAACTGTATACACCAACTAGTTGGCATAGTCGTTGGTGATAAACTACCACAAGCACATGTATGTAACGTAATTAAATTGGCTAAAATAGTTGGTTTCAGTAAAAGTAAATTTTTGATTATGGAATTACTACGTTCTACGTTTATGTGGTGGCTCACATAAT
Source organism: Argiope argentata (assembly GCA_026289955.1). Classification (NCBI taxonomy): domain Eukaryota; kingdom Metazoa; phylum Arthropoda; class Arachnida; order Araneae; family Araneidae; genus Argiope; species Argiope argentata. The sequence goes on along the minus strand of JAOUZG010026641.1, from coordinate 13,898,299 downwards.
GGTTTTTATTTATTGCGCCTAGAATGTAATATTGACAGGTCCGGTTTACACTAAATCCAATACGATTTTTTGTAGATTTTTTTTATAGAAGTTCAACATATAAGTAAAAAAATATCTATCGCTTATAAGTTGATGAAAGCTGTAAAATTTACATTATATACATTGCTAGCTTTTAAGATTGACAGGTCTGATTTGCATTAAATTTTATACGAATTTTTATAGGATTTTTTTTACAGGAGTTAAAGATATAAGCGTGAAATATCTATCTCTTATAAGCTCATGAAACCTATAAAATTTACATTATATACATTGTTACTGTTGCGGTGTTCCGTTTTATAAAGGAATGAGGGGTTCAGTAGGGGTCCCCTTAGCACCCGAGGGCAGACATCTGACTTCTAGCTCCCACAATTCACAAATATTTTTTATGGGACGGACTTCATTCATGTGTTTCATTCATTCATCCACAGATCGTGATTTAGATCTTTAACAGAGAACAATCACCTCTGATGGTATTACTCTAGATATAGAGGACTTCGTGATTGATCACCACAAATTTAACGAGCGCCAGCCTTATACACTCGGAGAGACTTCTGCCGGCGAGGGTCGAACTCGCAACTTAAGGAATACGAGTCCCTCGTTCTATCAATCAGGCTATCCTTGCCCACACATCGTATGCATTAACAAACTGGATAAAAAACCAATCAACGCAGAAAACTTATTTTAAATTGAAATATTCATGCTTTTACAACAAACATCAATAAAGATGCAATCTTTAATTATCCAGCTTGATATACCAACCTGTTGGCAGAGTCGTTGGTGATAAACGAGCACAAAACATACATGCTACATAATTTAAGATTAGTTAATGTTTTAAAATTAATTTTAGTAAAATAAAATTTTAGTTTTGGAATTATCATGTTCCAGCCTAAGTTTTAGTAGTGACCCATATGCAGTTTTTGTTTATTGTATACATGTTAGAATTTAAGTTTGCCTGCTCTAGTTTGCACCAAATCCAATATAGAATTTTTATAGAAATTTTTCATTGGAACATAATTTATATACTGCAACCATATCAGATTATAAATTTATATTAGGTATATGTATTAGTTACGTTCTGTCCTATAACTAACGTTCCCATTACTTTTCCTATCAATAATCCTCATCGATTTTCCCCCCAGCAGAATACGCCGAGGACACAATGGAAGAGAAAAAAGAGGGGCAACATTCCAAGAAACTTTTCCATGACTCGTCTCTAGTTGTATGCATTTCTTTCCTGCTGCCCCCTTTCTTCAGAGAGACACATACTGACTGCATACTACATACACATACAGCTGCAGGCTTAAGGGATTTCCCAGTTGGTTTCCAGTTTCTTTCGGAGAAGATGATGCAAAATAATTCCTTTTTATTTCGCTTCGACATCATTTTGGCGTTTCTCCGAAAAACGAGATATTACGTTCTTTTTTTTTTTTTTTGTCCGAAGAAAAGGGGTTTCTTAAAATTTCGGGAACTTTGCTGACAGTACTGTTCAATATTTTATAGTTTTTGTGTCTATTCATTGTTGTGCTTTTAATAATACATATGCCGAAGAAAAAAGAAATAGATGCTGGCAGATGGAAAGAATGGATGATTTGTTGATAATATAAAGGCTGAATGTAACTTTTCAATAAAATATGGTGAAATCTTAAAATATTTCATAACCAACATGCCTTTTTCCTCCCTTCAATTTTCTCTTCACGTTTCTGCTTCGCTTTATTTTTGTTTTAGATCCAACTGAAGAATCTGTTATTGAAAATTCAGTTTGTGTTTTATTGATGAATTTGTAGTATGCCAATTTTTCAAATTTTGAAAGAAATTGTACGCTACATATAAATGCTTTATCATATTTTCAAACCAATCACTTTTTTTAGAATAAATGCATACTTAACACGTATCACAAGAGATTAATGCTTTGAAATAGCAATTTAAAAACATTTATAACGTAAAAGTATTAAAAACATTTCCATTGTATTTAATGTAAAGACGTCAGGGACTAATCTTTGCCAACCTCATTGGAATGATCCTACTATCTAAATGGCGCTGTAACCGAGTGGAAATGAAGGAAAGATTAGCTACGAAGAAGGGAATCAGTGGTCGAGGAAAACTTAATCTGTTCGAGTCGCCAGGATGATGACTGTTTACTTATAAACTCTATTTTCTACTATTAATTGTTGTGTAATGTATTTGTTCTGTGCGATATTATGCTTTCCTGTGTTATGTCATCCTAGAGAAAAAATTAAAAGTTCAAAATGTGTCGTTCATCCTTTAGGCTTTAGTACAATAGGTATGTTATGATCTCTCTTAATTTCAATCCTAAATAACTTTCTTTATGAGTTGACAGGATTCGAATCTCGATCTCCCAATGGATTTTGAATCCTGTCAACTCCTAAATTGTAGTATAGTTTTGTTAGTTACATGGGCGAAAGATACTTTTATGAATTCAATTCACTGTTATGAATGAAATTCAATTTATTTTATCAAAGGAGGCATAATTTTTACATAACAAAAATTTTTTTAAAAAAAAGTACGTTACTTAAAAACATAAACGTTACATAATCATAAACATACATACGTTACGTTACATAAACATAAACGTTACGTTACATAAATATAAACATACATTCGTTACGTTACATAAACATACATTCGTTACGTTACATAAACATAAACGTACGTTACATAAAAAAACGTTACATAAAAACGTGCAAAGCATACGATTCCATCATAAGATTAGAGCGAAAGTGACAAAATTTATTTTCTTAATGGGTTTATTAAATAGGTACTGACAGGGAATTTTTGACGAGCCAATTTATGTAAGGGAATTTTAGGTATCTTTGAAAAAAAATCCCTAGGTGTTGGAGGATTTTATCCTTTCACTTCACAGCGTAGGGAAAAACGGAGTCAGCAATTTTTTCAGCACATGTTAGGAATAATTAAATAATTTTTTTAAAAAAGAATTAATTAAAAAAAATTCTTAATTTGATTTATTTTTGAAAAGAGTTTTACTTCCAATTAATACTTTTACAAAGCACAGAATATAATTTTCTTAATGAGACCAATCTGTCCGAAGATGAAATAGTAATAAAATAAAGTGAAAATAATAATAAAATAAAGCAAAATAAATTGCACATACTTCTTTATCCCTTGTTAATAATTTCTTGGTTAATTTTGTTTTTTATCACTTTTATTTATTTATTTATTCGGACTCGTCTAATTCCTCCTTACTTGGACTAACAAATCACGTTGGATTAACATTGAAAACATTCTGCTTGTTTCGTTACTATCCGAATTTTTATTATTTCAGTGATTCACAAGTCACCTTTGACGATCTATTTTTCTTTCATTATATTAGCATTAAACTAGTAATGTCAAATAATTTTGATGAAATGAAATAAATGCATATAAAGTGGCGAAATTAATTGAACAAAACTGTCAAATTGGGTTTCGTCGGGCTTTATTAATTTTTTTATTTTGCTATATCTTAAAACTGGAGGATAGATAGAGAACAAATGAGTGCTGATGACGTAAACGCCACGAACTTTAAAAATTTCTTATAAAATAAAAATTGGCGAAATTCGATGCTTACGAAGAGCATTTTTGAGTTTCTTTTTTCCATTAGAAAATCCAGGGAAGTAACAATTTTTGAAATTTCTCTCAAAATGGAATGTAGGTCAGAGAACCATTGATGCCATATGCTTATAAGGATCATAAACTTTCATATGAAACAAAAATTGTAGAAATCGTACCGCTTGCCTGAGTTAGGTTACTAATTCTATGGTTTACCTAATTGTTTTAGATATATAGATAAGCATAGGCATTAGTATTTCGCATGAAAATATTTGTGCATTTGGCGATCTCTTTCCAGAAGGGGAGGGGGGCTGGTGGTAAGGTCTCGGATCGTGAGCAGTAGGGTTTCAAGTTCGGGACCTGATTCTACTGAAGAACAGTCTTGTAAGGGGTCAGTTTCACGTTATATCCGTCAGGGACAAACGTCCTACCTGTAAAAATTCTTTCGCTCGCTAAGAGACACCTGTTCGACCGTCTTTCGTCAGCTGTGGGGTGAACTGTATGACTCTCTCTTTTAATTGCTCCAGAATGGAGATTCTCCCCCTCAATGACATCATTTGGACTTAATCCAGATAATGATAATGAGTCGAGTCCAGATAATGAACCACACGTGCATTTTTTGTCCTTCCAAAGAAATAAATCGTATCTTAAAAGAGGAAGAATTTTGAAACATTCGGATGCAAATCTTTCTTTATTGTGGAGGATTAGCTACGAGGGTGGACCATTAACGAACCTTCCCACGGTGAACTGGAGACCACTGGGGATATTTCTGAATAACTGTTGGTTGACCGGGATCTCAAGTACACCTATGTGAAAATGAGAGGCGGAGTTTTGACAGGAGATAAAATACAAGATTTTGGAAGAGAAAAGCAGAGGGATCTGAGGTTTTTGGAGAGTGACTCGGGTTTTTCGTGGTATTCGGAGGAGAGTCGTTTGAAAAAAGTGAGAGAAGCTTCATGTGAATCTAGCTTCTGATTTAAGATCCACCCGATAATTATCGGTGGATCCCTTGAGATACCCCTGTAGTAGCCAGATGCGCTAACAGCATGTTAGCTTTTCTTGAGAGGTTGTTTCTCCGAAATTAATCGAGGAATTACTCGTGTATAACTGTTAACTGAAATGTGTTGTTGTTAGTCATGGCACTTGTTATGGACAAGCCCCCAGCTGACACAGCAGCAGATTTAAGCCGAAAGGAGCGTCTTTTGTTTTTGAAGTAGCGCCAACTGGGGCCAAGAGTACGACTTTAGCTACACACTTTCCACATTTTCTTTCACAACTCTATTTTACAGGGGGGCACAATCACATCTCACAGATAGCACACAGAAGAACAACCATGCCGTAACCGGGACTCCAGAACACGAGGAAGACGCGCCACCTCTGTGCCGTAAAGCCGGCCAATGAGATGTAAATATTATCGATCTCATTAATCTAGAAGTGAACGAGTTATTTTCATGGATATAAGGTTTTAAATAAAGAATTTGTTTTTAAACGCTACCCTCTTATTTGATCGGACAGGATCAAGTCATTACGTCTCGTTGATGTGGTGAGGGGTCGCAAGCTTAGGTGTCGTCCTCGTCATCTGATGGTGGTTCAATATTACGAGCATGGTCCCCAAATAGCCCAGTGTTGCTTTATAATTAAACTAACTTTATAATATAACTAAACTTCTAGAAAGCAGAAACGTCCATGAAAACGCCATCACTAATCTTTGTCTTCTTATGAATAACCAATGAACAATACATCCATAAGCCAGCGCCATTTATAAATGTTCAAGAAATTCGAAACGCAGAAGAGTTGTTAATACCTCCCCCCCGTTCCAAATCCCTCTCAATAAGCCTTCAAAAAGCATATTTAAAGTTTATACTCTGTTAAAACCTTAAAGTAAAACGAGACACCCCGCCAGAAAAGGGAGGTATTAAATTATTAACGACAAATTCCACCCGTGTCTTCTGTGTCACGTTTCCGCGTGAAAGCCTCGATGAGGCCCAAGCAAAATACTCAAGTGGTTATTCTCTAGAATCATCGGCATGTCAAATTAAGGACTCTACCGCCTTTCTATTTAAGCAAAACGTGCTGCTTTCAGGCGACGCTACGATTTGATTTAATCCAAGCGATTTTAATTTAATAAAGTGAGCCGCAGAACTGATGAAGAGAAGAAAAAATAGTGAAGCGTGGATTTCAGCCCATTAGAGTGATTATGAAGAATCCCACGGGGTTTGGGTTGTGTGAGGTAAGGGAGACGTAGAAACGCGCAGTAATTGAAAATAATGTAAATAAGGAAAGATTTTCGGTTAAGAAGTATTTAAGATGCGCGAGAAGATGAAGCGAGTTTAAAAGAATTTTTATTTTAATTAAGGTGTCTCTGGTAGCAGCTAGAATTTTGTGAGAAATGTGTTTGAGCCAGTTTTATTAAGTTGTATACCAAGGACTGCATGGTGCTTACTGATTCGTAACCATTTAAAAAAAACATCAGCACAGCACAGACGTTATATAAATATAAAATTTATAAGTCGGATTTTAACTGTAAATTTAGTCTTGCATAAGGAATCCAGTGGGGATGGCCTCTGAGCAGCTTTCTGACATATTTTTTAATTAATGCGCTTGTATATATTATTAACCCTTTGCGGTGTGATGTCGAGTGTGACTAAACATTCAAGACTGTGCATCATTTTAGCATTTTATTTATTTATTTTTCAAATTTAATTATTAAAAACACCTACATAATAATGGTTAAGAGATGCAGATTAATTTTTCAAAGAAATTCGACTTAATAGAATTATGTATATTTATTTTTCATAGCAATAAACAAATCTTCCTATTAGGTGAATAATTTTGCATCTAATTATTTTTCAGACTGCAAAGGGTTAACCATATGCCATAGGCGAATGCCATAGTTATGAAATAACCTATTTAATGTGGGATCTTTGGCGATAAATTGTACTACAAAATCACTGAAGGTGTACTTAAGACTACTTTTTACTTTTTCGTATACGTAGTATAAAGTACAGCAATCGCCCAAAAAATTTGAACTGGAAATTTTGACGAATATCCACGTTTTAGACCTCCTTGAGTTTTGGATTCAGGAAAATATCCGTCCGTCCGTCTGTCTGACATTGACAAAGTTAACCCAGAAGTACTTTGAGCGATATGGGTGAAATTTGGTATACGATCTTTATGCTAAATTTGTAAGTTTCTATCAAATTTTAAGCATTTTTTTTCCTTCAGTTTATTCCTGTTTAGTTATATTGACGTCCCAATTTAAGCAACACTAGGGCACTGTTGGGACGGACCTCGTAATTTTGGTCCACGGTAAGATGACGGGGACGACACTTGAGCTGGCACTCCAACCTCTCCACACCAGCTGAAGGACTTTTGGCCATGACATATTTATCGTGCAAATGAAACTTTTATAAGACGGTGGGTGGAATCGGGTCTCGAACTTGAAACCCTGCATCTCATGATCCGACTTCTTACCACCGGCCACCGTGGCCTAAAATTTGCTCATTGGAAGTCTCTTTGTCCACTCGTTAAGTAGGAATTGATTGATTTAATTTTTTCTTCTTATAATACTTGTTCAAAACAAATTCTGCTTATCCTGATTGCATGCGTTAAATATTAAAGGCTATATTGTAAGATTATATTATTTTTATGCATTAATATAGTATTGCAGTGCTATCCTGAATATTTAAATTAATACAATTAAATTCACGAAAACAACTAATACTGTACTTAACATTTTAAAAATTATTGATTTATGGTACAAAAGTAAACTTGGATTTTAATTTATTTTATATATTTAATTATTAAAAATATAAATCAATATAGTGTTACAAGCGAGCGAGCGGCACGAAAACTCGCCAAAGTTGGCGACGTTTGGCGAAGAGCCTAGCGCCAGCTTGATTGGTTTGGCGAAAGGAATAGTCTAGTAGCCGCTAGATTGTGCGCGATGTTTTGAGAATTTTCACGAGACTCAGGTGCACGCGCTTCTCGGCTATATAAAGACGAATAGCCGGAGCGAGGAGTTAGTTACCCGGTAAGGACCCAACTGATCCGACTAGCTATCGCCCCATTTCGCTTCTCCCCACAATTAGTAAAATCGCCGAACACATTATTTTAGCCAGATTAAATGAACATCTTAATAATAATAATATTCTTATCCCAGAACAGTTTGGTTTCCGCCATGCCCTCTCTACCACCCACCAACTGCTCAGGGTAACTGAATTCATAGAAGAAGGCTTTTCAAATAAACAATACTCAGCAGCAGTTTTTCTCGATATACAGAAAGCTTTTGACAGAGTTTGGCTTGAAGGCCTTATTTACAAATTAATAAACTACAATATACCTCCGCACCTAATCAAAATTTTAATATCTTACCTCAGCAACAGATCCTTCAGGATTAAACTGAACAATGTTTTCTCAGTTATAAAACCGATTTTAGCTGGTGTTCCTCAAGGATCCAAGCTGGGGCCAGTTCTTTTTTCTATTTTCATAAATGACATCCCGAAACAATTCAATGCCATATTATGCATGTACGCAGATGATACTGCAATACTAGCGCGCAACAACAATCCAAATTACATTACAATAGCTCTTAATAGACATATTAAATCTCTTGAGGACTGGTTCTCCAAGTGGAAAATTGTAATTAATGCGTCAAAAACTGAAGCTATTTATTTTAGTAGATATAAAGCTAAGAAATTCCGCCCCCTTCAAATTAAAAATCAAAACATCCCGTGGTCTAAGGAATGTAAATATTTAGGAGTCATTTTAGACAATAAATTAACTTGGAAGCCCCACTTTAATTATCTAACCAACAAGTTTCGAGACCTAACTCGTAAATTATATCCCTTAATCTCTCGAGACTCCAAAATGACCAGGAAAAATAAAATACTTATTTACACCACCTATTTGCGTCCAGTAATTACATATGCTTGCCCTGTGTGGGGTTATGCGCCTAAATCCAATCTAATTCATGTCGAAAGACTCCAAACCAGATTTCTAAGAAATATCTGCAAAATGCATTGGTACATGCCAAGTAAAAACATGTACCTTGCACTAGACTATCCTCCACTTAAAAAATTTCTTAAAAAACTTGCAACTAAATTTTTTGAAGACTTGGAAAAAATCAATAATGAAGCCATCCTTAATATCCCCAGATATACACCAAATATTAAAGTCAGAAGACCTAGAAATATTTTACTCTAATCTCACCTCATTTCCAATATTGTAATTTAACTTTTGTTATTTTTAACTTTTTCTTTTTTCCATACTTAAACTCTTATTTTTGATGATTTAAATCAGCTCTAAGTCTTAAGTTCTCGAAAGGTGCATAACTCCACACCCACCACCCCTAAATAGCCAATCAAAACCTGTCCTGACTCTCGCCAACTCACCCACCCCTACTCCTCAACAACTACTACTTAAGGGCCTGCAGAACTTTTCCAGTCCACTTCGCAGACGGTCACGTATGTAGCTGAAAGCAACGTGGAAGCATTTCATCATGACTGGGGATAAGCCCCTGCCGGGGCTAGGAGCCCCAATAATCCAACCACTAGCGAGGAGTTAGTTAGTTGCTATAGTGATTTGATCGAGTTAGTTGAGAGTTTGCTCTGAAATAAAAAGCGTCTCGCTGAACTAAAGGATTTGTGAGCTGTGTTTGCGTTTGCTGTTAACGCTGTGTTATTGAGCTCGCTGTGATTAACTGTTGCTGTGATATACGATAGCTGTTTTGTAGTCTGTTTTTATCGTGCGTAAGACTTGAATTTACGCTGTAATTGACTGTTGACTGCTGAATTGCACTTATTTAAAATTTTTACTTTATCAATTATCCTGTAAATAACTGTAAATAAATTTGTTTGTGTTGGCCTCAAATAAAGTCCATTCAATCCAAACCCGCTACGCTTAAAAACGTAACAACTGGTGTCAGAAGTGGGATTCGAACCCACGCCCACCGAAGTGGACTGCGAAAAAGTGGACGAAAGATTTGACGCATTTGAACAAGAAATTGAAAGGAAAGTAGAGGAAAAATTGAAGAGGATGGAAAGTGCACAGATAAAATCTGAAAGCCAATCCTCGAATGTTCGAGATCCCGAAATATCTCAACATGGTCCTGCTATTCCTAAATCAAGCATTAAAGTTTCCACGTACGACGGAAAAACATCTTGGCAAGTCTACAAGACTCAATTCTCCATCGTCGCAGAAGCCAATGGTTGGGATCCAGTCACGAAGGCTCGTCAACTGGCTGCATCACTACGGGTCGAAGCTGCAGATATTTTAAGAACTGTTCCCGAAGATCAACATCTAGAATTTGAAGCTCTTTCAAACGCTCTGGAGTTGCGCTTCGGAGAAAAATGCCTCAAGGACTATAGCCGTCTGCAATTAAAGACCCGACAACAACGATCGAATGAAAGCCTGCAAGAGCTTGCAGCAGATGTAGAGAGGCTCTCCCATCTTGCCTTCTCCGACTGTCCGGCCGAGGTACGGGAAACACTGTCCCTGCAGTATTTCATAGACGGTGTGAGGGATCCAGAGATACAAAAGTCCCTGCGAATGGCTGAATTGAAAGATTTGAAATCAGCTTTGGTTTATTCAATGAAATTTGAAGCCGCTCAGCAAGCTGCACGGAGGGATCGCCACTTAGTAAGAGGAGCTACGGTTCAAGATGCATCAGATTCTTCGATGCAAACTCTAACTGAAATGATGGAAACAATTTGCCAGTTTATCCGGAAAGGAGATGGAAGGCCCAACAAACATGGCCAAAGAACTGTGAAATGTTGGAAATGCGGCGACGTGGGCCATGTTCAAAGAAATTGTTCAGCCCGCTTAGATAAACGGGCTAGAGACTCTTCTCAAAACAACCAGGAAAACTAGAATTTGGCGGTCTCGCGGGGCGGAGGTTGCCAGATGAAGAAAAGCCCCATTTTGGAGTTTTACAGATATCTTCCAGTGGCGGCGGTGAAAATGGTTTATTTGTTGAAGCCTTCGTCAACGGAACTCCCTGCCGAATGATCGTTGACACCGGAGCCAACGTAACTATCATGCGAAGAGATGTTGCAGAACAACTAGGAAGGAAAATTCTCTGGACACCGCCCTGCGTCACCCTCCAAACGGTCACTGGTGACAAAATCCCGATTATTGGAAAAATGAATATTGTGATAAGATTTGGAAATGCTACTTATGACCATGCCGTGTACATAGCTGAAATTACAGATGATTTTATACTTGGACTGGACTTTCTGAAGAAATATGATTTTGTTATTGACTTTAAAAATAACTCCCTGCACTCCAAATCAGAAGTCGTGACTCTTTTCCATTTAGGTTCTGGAGGACTAAACACCTGCCATCGGATTGTTGCTTCAACAGATTTTGTTATCTCAGCTAGAAGAGAAATAATTTTAGAGGGATCTACTGGCGAAACGGAGAATTTCCGGTTTGGTGTTGTTGAATTTTCCAGTGACGGAAGTCTTCCAAGCGGAACGATGGTGGCCTCCAGTCTTGTAGATCTCTCCAAAAAGAATGTACCCATCAGGGTTATCAATGTCAGTAATAAATCAAAATTAATTAAGAAGGGTGAAGTCCTAGCTAAATGCTCTCCAGTTACCTGTATCGAGAAAAATCCCTGCTTAACATCAAAGGAGTCTTCCGACTGTTTAAGCCTGGAATTACTTAAAGACACTGAATTGAAGGAGGAGCAAAGAGTCGAGGCAGGAAGAGTTATTGATGAATTTAAAGACTTATTCTCCCAAACATCCGATGATGTCGGGAGAACAAAGTTAACGCAACACCGAATAAATACTGGAAATCATCCTCCAATACGACAGAATGCAAGAAGATTGCCATTTGCCAAAGTAGAAGAGGTCAAAGATTTATTAAATGACATGCAAGAAAAAGATGTCATTGAACCTTCGTTCAGTCCTTGGGCCTCTCCCATTGTTTTGGTCCGAAAGAAAGATGGTTCTACAAGGTTCTGTGTCGATTACCGAAGACTGAATGACATCACAAAGAAAGATTCGTACCCTCTTCCTCGAATCGATGATACACTGGATACACTCTCCGGGAACGAGTGGTTCTCCACTCTCGATCTGAAGAGTGGATACTGGCAAGTGCAGATCCATCCTGACGATCGTGAGAAAACAGCGTTCACAACTAGAGGACATGGACTGTGGCAATTTAAGGTCATGCCTTTTGGCCTTTGTAATGCGCCAGCAACTTTTGAACGCCTAATGGAGACAGTTTTAAAAGGACTTACTCCAGAAGCTTGCCTCGTTTATCTTGATGACATCATCATAGTGGGACGGAATTTTGAAGAACATCTTTATAATTTAAGAAAGGTTCTTGATAAATTAAAAGATGCCAACTTGAAGTTGAATCCATCTAAATGTCGTTTGTTCCGTCATGAGGTAAGCTACCTTGGACACATAATTTCTGCAGTGGGCGTCCAAACAGACCCGGAAAAAGTGTCAGCAGTTAGAGACTGGCGCCGCCCTGAAAATGTGCATGAGCTTAGAAGTTTCTTGGGCCTCTGCACCTATTACAGGAGATTTGTTAAGGGGTTTTCTTTGATCGCTAGACCACTACACAGGCTTACTGAAAACAAACAAAAATTCTTGTGGTCGGATAAATGTGAAAAGGCATTTAACGACTTGAAAGAAGCCTTGACATCGGCTCCCATCCTGTCCTATCCTGATCCTGAAAAACAATTCATCCTGGATACAGATGCAAGTAATGAGAGCGTTGGAGCAGTATTATCTCAAGAAATCGACGGCCACGAACGTGTCATCGCATATTGGAGCAAGTGTCTTTCGAAACCAGAACGGAATTATTGTGTCACCAGGAAAGAATTGCTCGCTATAGTGAAGGCCGTGGAGAATTTCCATAGTTACCTTTCTGGAAGAAAATTTCTGCTCCGAACGGACCATGCATCTCTGACTTGGCTATTAAATTTCAAGAATCCGGAGGGTCAGATAGCCAGATGGATACAGAAACTTCAAGAATACGACTTTGAAATTAAACATCGTAAAGGGTCGTTGCATGGAAATGCAGATGCCTTATCAAGAAAGCCCTGCTCCGAGGGTTGTCGCTATTGCTCCTCTGCTGAAAAGAAATATGGGCTTGTTACACCAACTGTGCGCCAAATCGCAGGAGCCGTCCCACCTCAATCTGATCCCTGGAGTGATGAAGAGGTTCGCAAAGAACAAATAAATGATCCTGACATTAAACCGATTATGGAATTTATGGAATCAAACAATTCAAGACCTGACTGGCAGGACATTTCAAGTCTCAGTATTGGAACTAAACGTTATTGGGCTCTCTGGAATTCACTCGAAATTAGAAATGGCATCTTGTATAGAAAATGGGAGTCCGAAGATGGGAAGTCAGTTAAATGGCAACTTGTACTTCCCCGATCGAGGATAAACCAAGTTCTGAAGGAGTTACACAGCAGTCCTGCAGGTGGTCATTTCGGAGTCATGAAGACAATTCATAAAGTACGGGATCGTTTCTATTGGAACAACTTGAAAGATGATGTTCAAGAATGGTGCAGAACATGTGATGACTGTAACGCCCGAAAAGGACCAAAAACACGCAGTCGTGGTAAGTTACAGCGGTATAATGTAGGTGCACCATTTGAGAGAATCGCCTTTGACATCTTGGGACCTCTCCCTCGGACGGACAATGGAAATAGAAACATTCTAGTTGTTATGGATTATTTCACGAAGTGGCCAGAGGCTTATCCAATTCCTGATCAAGAGGCGACTACTGTAGCAGAAGTCTTACTTCAGAACTGGATTTCCAGATTTGGAACACCTCTTCAGCTTCACTCTGATCAAGGGAGGAATTTTACTTCTGCTGTATGTCAAGGACTCTGCAAACTCCTTCGAATCGACAAAACTCAGACAACACCTCTTCATCCCCAATCAGACGGTATGGTAGAGAGGTTCAATCGTACTATTCTAAATAACCTCTCTCTTTTCGTTTCGAAAAACCAACAAGATTGGGATCAGAAACTCCCCTTGTTCCTGCTTGCTTATAGAAGCGCGGTTCACGAAACGACTGGCTTCACACCATCCAAGATGCTCTTTGGACGGGAACTCCGACTGCCCTGTGATCTTCTGTTCGGCTGTCCACCGGATACGCCTTCTTCGCCTGTGGATTATGTTCAAGACCTCCAGGCCCGTTTAGAAGACGTACACAGATTTGCCCGAGATCGGATCAACATAGCGACGGAGAAGATGAAGACCAGATACGACACTAAAGCCACCGGACATGAATTCAAGGAAGGTGACAAGGTATGGTTCTGGAACCCGATTCGACGAAAGGGACTCTCTCCGAAGCTGCAGTTTTCCTGGGAAGGCCCTTATACAGTCCTAAAAAGACTGAATGACGTCGTGGTTCGAATAAGGAAGTCACCGAACTCAAAACCAAGAGTAGTACATTACGACCGGCTAGCCCCTTATTATGGTGACTTGTCAAATACTTTGTTGAAACCATGGTTTCCTCATTTATGTAAATATGACCTGTATATTTGTAAATAGTGTTCTTTATGTTAATTCTTTTTTTAATGATTATGTCTGTAATTTTGTGTGTATGGTATTGTTACTTTTGAGTGTCTTCTGCTCGGGGTCTGTACTGCCCGGGACGTGCAGTCCTTGAGGAGGGGGCAATGTTACAAGCGAGCGAGCGGCACGAAAACTCGCCAAAGTTGGCGACGTTTGGCGAAGAGCCTAGCGCCAGCTTGATTGGTTTGGCGAAAGGAATAGTCTAGTAGCCGCTAGATTGTGCGCGATGTTTTGAGAATTTTCACGAGACTCAGGTGCACGCGCTTCTCGGCTATATAAGGACGAATAGCCGGAGCGAGGAGTTAGTTAGTTGCTATAGTGATTTGATCGAGTTAGTTGAGAGTTTGCTCTGAAATAAAAAGCGTCTCGCTGAACTAAAGGATTTGTGAGCTGTGTTTGCGTTTGCTGTTAACGCTGTGTTATTGAGCTCGCTGTGATTAACTGTTGCTGTGATATACGATAGCTGTTTTGTAGTCTGTTTTTATCGTGCGTAAGACTTGAATTTACGCTGTAATTGACTGTTGACTGCTGAATTGTACTTATTTAAAATTTTTACTTTATCAATTATCCTGTAAATAACTGTAAATAAATTTGTTTGTGTTGTCCTCAAATAAAGTCCATTCAATCCAAACCCGCTACGCTTAAAAACGTAACAATAGAAATATTTATAACTATGCAATATTCTTATCTTTATCGAATGATTTTAAAATTGTTTATGTTATTAAAATAAATACTTTCATTTTTATTTATAAATTTTTATAATAAGCTTTTATAGTAGCATCTTGAATAATTTCGATCTGATCAATAGATTCCAGTTTATCAAATCTTAAGCATCAAATTAATTACCTATCTTTCATTTATAACTACGAAATATTTTAAATAAGTGCAGTAATCGGAATTAAAATAAAGTGTTTTGTAAATTTTTATGTCGCCCTTGAACCAATTGTAATCCTGTATTGTTGCTTAATCAGCCAGCTCATTAAATAAGACGGCCTTGATCAAATAGAGAAATATTTAAACAGGAACAATATTATAACAGAAAAAATTATAGTTAGAAAAAAGACAATTTTTAATAATGCACTATTTGAAACAGCTGCGCTTCAAGCTGAACCCAGAAAAATTTGCTAAGTGAAAACAAAAATGCACGCACCGCTTACGTACGGAAAACATTTGG
Source organism: Argiope argentata (assembly GCA_026289955.1). NCBI lineage: Eukaryota > Metazoa > Arthropoda > Arachnida > Araneae > Araneidae > Argiope > Argiope argentata. Next base: position 13,882,966 of record JAOUZG010026641.1, on the reverse strand, counting down.
CATGAATTTTATAAGATTTACTTGCGCCCTCTGTTGGTGTAAAAGTGAAATAAATTTAACATAATTTTTTTCACTATTCTTAGGTTAACTGATATATATAGTAATATAGAATATATAGTTTTTTTTTTGCATTGAATTACGATTTACCAAAAATGTGTAAATACAAATGAATTAATCACTTTACAATTTTGAGGAATTCGATTTTTAAACTAATTTAAACAAATACTCTATTATATAGCTAAGTTATTTAAAACTAAAATTATTAATAAGATTAAATAAAAACTTTATAAATTTAATTTGAATATCGATAGCTGTAAAACATACATTATTTATCTGTTAATAAATAAATCCATTAATTTTCAAAATAAATAGTTTTTCATTATATTTGTAAAAATTAATTTTCTGTATCAAATTTCATTGGAGATTTTACGATTAGGTATACCATATAAATTCTTTCTATAGAATTAATAAGGTAGCAAAAATGTAAACAAATTGCTTAAAAATATTATTAACGAAATTGCTAAATTAAAAATTTAAAAAATATATAAATTAGAAATAATTAAGTCCACATTGTGTACTCACATTCAATTACTAAAATTAATTATTACTGAAATTTAAGCATAATTAATCGATTATTGATAACATACTGGATAATTATTTATTCAAGAGGCTGTGTTATATTGCATTTCATAGATATTGTAAAATAAGGAATTTTAAAGTAACTTTTTTTTTTGAAATTCACTAGTTAGCTTTAATCTGTTCTAACAATTAAAAGCTTTTTATTTGTCGGTAAGAAAATAAAAACTAGTGATTATAATTGATTTTCCAAAAAATGTTATGCTTTAATCATTTTTTTCTAGGATATAAAAGTTAAAAATGCAAATAAATAAAAACACAAATATTTCCCAAATAGGCTAAAATTTAAAAAAAAATTGAAACTAAAATTAATTATTGAAATTTATAATTAAATTGATAAGTTATTGAAAGACAGTCTAACAATACACAATGCCTGTACCGAAAATATTTAAATCCATTACTGTTCTTGTTACTTATGGCATTTGCCTAAGGACAAGCCTCCCGCTGATACAGCAGCAGATTTAAGCCGAAAGGAGAGTCTCTTGATTTCGAAGTAGCGCCACCTTGGACCAAGAGTACGACTTAGCTACACACTCACCACATTTGCTTGCACAGCACCTTTTTACGGGGCGGCACAGCAACACATCTCTCAGATAGCACAGAAGAACAACCATGCCCAAACCGGGATTCGAACCCGGGACTCCCAGAGCACGAGGAAGACGCGCAACCTCTGTGCCAGAAAGCCGGCAAATCCATTATTGTTAACTCCACAAATGCTGAAATACCAAAATCAGGAGTTAATATTTTCTGCTATTGCAAATGACACTGAAAGAAATCTAATCTTTCTTTAAAATAGAAAATATGAAAATCTCAGACTATTGAGTTATAGAATAATGAGTGTTCGTGCTAAATTTGCTCCCTCAAATATTTTTTGACTGTTTAAAAAATTTTTGAAAATTGATAACTGCCGAATGACGTATTACAGAAGCAAACAAATCCGACTTAATTTTTTATTCTTTATTGTGATTAGGATTCATGAATAACTTGAGTATTCGAAGTATTTCATTTCATTAATCAGCTTAAGTATCGACCTCATCATCTGACGGCGGCTCTTCTACCGACACCGGTTTCCTGGTCTAGGGATAGTACATTTTCACCTTCATCACATCTGATTTTGAGTCCTAGTTCGAGCATGATTATTCTACCCTCAGTGTTACTCCTCCTGTTCTATCTCGAAGGTGTGTGAAAGATCCCTCCCCCTCCCAGGTAAAGAAGGGCTGTGCATGCGAGTGTGTGAATGTCATCTTCAAATGAGCTAGAAATCAGACCTGCCCTCGAGTACTCAGGAGCCTTTATCCTGAGAATCTACTGCCCAAACTTGGCTTGAATCACTGACTTCGTCTGTGGGCTTGTCAATGAAAAGTGCCATAGTAACACCTTTATTATACAGGGTGTTCATTAATTATTGTCGGGGTTTCCATACCTCATAACTTTCGAAAAAAAAATTACGCAAAAATCGATCACGTATTCGTAGATTACTACTCAAAGAATTTTATATGGCAACAGTGCGATCTTAGCGCATTTGCAGTCTGGGTAATTATGACGTCATAAATAAAAATGGCAATCGTGCAAGAAAAAGCAATGTGTGTATTGTGGTTTTACGAAACTAAATCAGTCATAACTACTCCAAGTCAATTCAGGACCACGAACAAGAAAGATCCTCCTTTGGATAATTCTATCAGAGCTAGTTAACACAATTTCAGGAAACTGGTAGCGTACTATACGGAAAGGGAGCGGGAAAACCGAGCATTTCGCAGGAAAATGTTGATCGCATACGAGAAAGGTTATCTCATAGTCCCCGAAAATCAACGAGACAATCAGCTGTGCAGTAACATATGCCGCATACGACAATATGGAACGTTCTCCATAACCGCCTTCAGCTGAATGCCTACGAAGTGCAAATTGTGCAAGCTTTAATATAAGCTTTCAATAAGCTTTTTGTGCAGTTTAATATCATTTATAAAATTCTTTGAGTTGTCATGAGGTACGGAAACCCCGACAATAATTAATGAACACCCTATATTCCTTCGGAGCAGAAAATTAAAAGAAAAAATATATGAAAAAGTTTTATTATATAAAATTAAAACTCGGAAAAATCACATTTTCTTCTCAAATTTAAACACAACTTTATTTATATATTATTAAAATTATTATAATTTATTAACTATTATAAATTCTAAAAGATATGTACAACGATAAATTATTAACTATTGTTAACTATATAAATTATTAACTATTATAAATTTCTCATTTCAGTTTGAGTCGGGGAAAAATTGCTTGAGGAATTTAATTATTTCTTTACTTTATTATTATATTCTTTAAAAAGATAAAATTAAAAAAATTCCAACATATTAAATCAAAACACGGAGAATCTATATTTTGCTCCCAATTTTTACCACAGCTTTTCTATTTATAGATTAATTAGAAAATTAATACAAAAATATGGAAACATAACAGAAAAATAAGGAATCAACGTATCAAAATTAAAATAGTTTATTTTTCGTGCACTTAGAAAAATACGAAAGGGAAATATACGACATTTCCTATTTTACCTGTTGCCATAAAAAAAATCTCATTTTAGCCTAATGACACAAAACTGAGCATGGTTTCTTTGGGGATATATTTTTTGAAAGAGATCTATTCAAAACGGGACAAAAGAATTAAAAAAAAATGTCAATATTGTCAATCACAAGGGCTTTGGGAAAATCCGTTAAGAACGGTTTTTCGCCATTGAAAACTTTTGAAGCGATACTAATTCAGCTTAGAGGTTTCTCCCTCAGTGTAAATGGGAGAGGGTGGTGGGTGGTGATGGAGGGGGGGGGGTCGTTTTTCATGTTCTATTTCTGCATTTTTTTTATCTTGCAGTAAACGTTTCCGTTGCTTTTGAAAATGTTTGCTAAGCATTACAAAAACTGCTAAACAAACATTATTTCTTTGTGCGTTCATTCAAAATGAATTCTCTTGGTGTTGATACATATATTAAAATGCAACTTATACATGGAATTGAAAAAAGTGATAGATTTTTTCCTCTTGACAAATGAATCATATATATATATATATATATATATATATATATATATATATATATATATTGTTATGAGAATTGGGAAATTGAAAACTTTTTCCAAGTGTGTTTTCCATTCTTCAAACATGGAATAAATATACAAAAATGAGATTTGTTATCACAAATTTTAAATTATCATGCAAGAATTTTTTTTAAAGTCATGTATTATCAAAACGGCAGAAAAACACCAAGTTCTCATGCGATTCATATTTTGTAAACACAAATATTTTGAAAACCGATTTTTTTATCATCTCAAAATCGTTCGAGTTTCAAAATTTTTACCTCGACACCTCCCTAGTTGTTTTGAATCTCATTTTCTTCTTTGGGCTATAACTTCTTATCACATCGGCCTTTATTGGCCAGGCAGGAGAATCGGGTTTATGACGGACATTCTCGCCAACTTGTAACTGTTTTGTAGGCGATAAGTCATCAAATGTGACAACCTTCTTCATCGTTTTATAGTAATCCTAAAAGCGTTAAACTGATGGCTCAAAAGCAATAAAGTATCAATTTCCTGCCGTGCATTTTGTGGCTTCAAAAATCCCGAAACAAAATTACATCATGTTTGTACATGTTAATAATTGTATTATTTGCTTAATAATAACAATATGTAGAAAGATGAAATTTCAATTAATTGAAGTTATGTGGTAGCAGAATAATTTTAATTCAAAATTAAAATGACTTTTTTTCTCTGTAAACTAGAATGGGCTTGAATATCAATTGGCTCTTTCAAAGAGCTTTACATTGATTTTTTGAAGCTCGTATTTCTTTTAAAGACATAAAAAAGCACATAAAAAGGCAATGGGAATTAATTAATTACTTATGACTAATTAAGATTTTATAGAAAGTGATACTATACAAATTTCAAGAGAAAACAATGGTAATACTTTATTGAATCGAAGAAAATATATGTACTCTAAATTTCTGTTTATTTTTAAATTTGTATGACATGACAGTAAAGAAGAGTTCACAAAATAATCGAAAAATAACGCACATCCAAATAAAAAAAATGTTTATTTTTTATATTATTTTAAGTAATAAAATAATTAGTACATTGTGACCTTATAAACTGTAGAATGGGACTGTTTTAAAAATATTATATGAAGTATTTTTGAATTAAAATAAAACAAGATAAAAAAAATTAAGACTTTCTAATCTGTTCTGTGTTAACCCAAACGACTTGGAAAATTCATGACATTTATGCTGCCCCAATCAGCGTTGAAAATTCACGTATGTGCAGTGTGTTGTTATTGCTGACAACTGTATTTTCATTTTATTAAGAAGTTTAAACATTTTATGTTTAATACTGGTGTAGCTATTTCAATCTCGATTAATAAATAAAATAGACTTGACTTGATTTTAAAGAAATGAGAACTTGATTTGCTGTTTTGCTTTATTTCAGGTACACACTGTAAATACATTTTTTTAAAAAATTAGTTGTGTGTATTTCATGCTTACGAAGTCTAGGGTAAAAGCTAATTATTAATAACCAATAAATTTACGGAAAAGATTAAAATTAATTTGAATAGTTTCAAATTTGACAAGCACATAAAGTTCTAATGTCGTGAAGTTTAGTATTTTTATTTATTTGTTCGATGTGACCAAATAAATAACAAAAATAAAATTTTAATTATATATGGATGATGAAGAAATTAAAGGAATTACTAAAGGACTGCACAATTTATTTAATTATTCTGCTAATGTATTTTTGAAAAATTTTTAGAATTTTATTTTCGCTCGTGTAACTCATTGTGGCTATCTGGAATCGAAGTAGGAATGATTTTGAAAATTTTTAATTCTCCAGACTGGCAAAGATTTGATTGATTCTCTGTAGACAGGAAATTAATATATACATTGCTCATTGTAACCTCTTGGTCTTATCCAAGAGCTTGGATTAGTAGGATCATATTCTAGTCTTTGTAGCAGCTCGTTGAGATACCGGGGTATTTTTTCGGATTTAATTGGCATTTTTCTCATAAATTCGGAAACGGATCTTGAACCTAATCGGGACTTGAAACCTTGACGACCAGATCATGAGGAAGACGCGCTGCCTAAGTGCCAAAGCACAGACAAAAGTAAGGATAGAATGACAAATTAAATTATTTTTACAATAAAAATTTCATAAATTCAAAAATTAAATATTTATTCTGCTATAGGGCATGTCTCAAAATCTATTTAAACAAAGAATAATAAAAAGTGTGACACCAAAAATCATAACTATTATACATGTTGTTGGAGTAAAAAACTTTCAAATCACATATTTCCTGCTAGAAAGCATGCGTTGTGGTTTTTGTAATGTGAATGTGACATCATATGAGTTGTTCCATAACCTTGTTCCAATAATCTTTTGCACATCATAAATATCATAAAAACACAACAACAATTCTTTCTAAGATGCATAGTTGGCTAAGCAATTTTTTAAAATTAAATTTGTTAAAAAAACATGACAAAGATAGTTAATTTAATTAGAAAAGAAGTGAATTCGAATTTATTGTACCTCCCTTGACATGTAAAAAATACATTAGTCAAAAAGTATTTCCTTATTCTATTAATGGACATGTTTAAGACATAAAAATCTTCTGCACATCATAAATATCCTAAAAATACGATGGTAATTCTTTCTAAGATGCAGAGTCGGCTTAACAATTTTTTAAATTAAATATGTTAAAAACGCATTACGAAGATAACCAATTTAATTAGAAAAAAACTGAATCTGAATTTATTGTACCTCCCTTGACGTGTAAAAAATATACATTAGTCAAAAAGTATTGTCTTATTCTAGTTAAATTTAATTAATTATGGATTTGAAAATTAATGGCCACATTTAAGACATAAAAATCTTCTGCACATCATAAATATCATGAAAACACGATACCAATTCTTTCCAAGATGCATAGTCGGCTTAGCAATTTTTTAAATTAAATATGTTAAAAACGTATACAAAGATAGTCAATTTAATTGAAAAAAAAACAGAATCCAAATTTATTGTATCTCCCCTGACATATTGTGAAAATATATGAAAATGTGAAAATATGACTGTGAAAATATACACACTAGTCAAAAAGTATTGCCTTATTCCAATTAAATTTAATTAGTTACTGATTTGAAAATTAATGGCCAGATTTAAGACACAAAAATCTTTTGCACATCATAAATATAATGAAAACACACAAAGATAGCTAATTTAATTAGAAAAAAATCTTTTGCACATCATAAATATCATGAAAACAAGATAGCAATTCTTTCTAAGAAGCATAGTCGGCTTAGCAATTTTTTAAATTAAATTTGTGAAAAAAGCATTACATAGATAGCTAATTTAATTGGAAAAAAACTGAATTCGAATTTATTATACTCGAAAAAATATACATTAGTCAAAAAAATATTGTCTTTTTCTCATTAAATTGAATTATTTATGGATTTGATAATTAATGGACACATTTAAGACATAAAAATCTTTTGCACATCATAAATATTTTAAAAACACGATAGCAATTCTTTCTAAGATGCATATTCGGCTTAGCAATTTTTTAAATTAAATATTTTAAAAACGCATTACAAAGATAGCCAATTTAATTAGAAAAAAACTGAATATGAATTTATTGTACCTCCCTTGACATATAAAAAATATACATTAGTCGAAAAGTATTTCCTTATTCTAATTAAATTTAATTAGTTATTGATTTAAAAATTAAGGGACACATTTAAGAAATAAAAATGAGTGTTGATTTAATTATAAAAATATTGCTTGATTTATTATTATTTTTATTATTAAAAGATTTCAAAGTAATGAAACGCAGACTTATTTTAAAGAATGAAGCTCAAGCGCTTTCTTTTATATTCGAAAAAGCATGATTAATATTTTAATTTCCAGTTATATTTATTTTCCAGGCATGTAAATTCATTCTAATTATATATAATTTTATAATGCTGATAGAATATTTTCTCTATAAAATTTATCTCGGAAATAAATTTTTAAATCTTTTATCAAGAATTAAAACAGAACGCATTCCATTGCTTTTCATTAATTTGCTAATTTACTTAAACCTGCAAACATTTTCCTCGCTAAAGAGTTTCTTAATTTGATTAATTCTTTCCTCAAAAGAAAAGACAGATTTGAATTCTTACACCTTCTAACTAATTAATAGCAGCCACATAAATAAATTTCATTTATTGAATTACTATTATTTTATCCAATTAGACACAATTCGAAATCATTTTCCTTTCCGAAGATAGTAATCATATGAAGTATAATTTAAATCTTTTTCTAATGAGAGAGATAAATCTGATAATATAATGATGTTTTTTCTTTAATTTAACAATCGCAGTATCTCAATTATTTTATCTTTTTAGTGGAAACAGATAATATCTTAAGAAATCCATTCTTTAAGTGAATTATCATTTGTAAATATCTATTATTTTTGACAGTATAATTTTTAATATATATTCTTCAGTATTGTTTGAAGTTTCTATATTATTTTGAGAAATTTTTTAAGCATTTTCTTTTTATTTAGTGATATGAAAATAACATTAATTTAACTATCGTCTGAATTTTAATGCATCTAATTTTATTTTAATTATGTTTAATAATGAAAGAATGAAAATTGCTACATTTTCCATTGCATTAATTTAATTATCGCCTGAATTTTAATGCATCTAATTTTATTTTAATTATGTTTAATAATGAAAATTGCTAGATTTTTACCTTTGCATGATTTTTGCATTCTTTTAATTATTGTCTGAATTTTAATGCATCTAATTTTATTTTAGTTATAATGTTAATAATGAACGAATGAATTTTTCCTTTGAATTATTTATATTTGTTATTAATTTTAATTTAAATGAGCATTGATATTTTTATATTTCGTTCTAATTCACATCATCTTTCAAATTCTAATTGGAATTTCTAAACAAAGAACTCATATGGTTAAATGACATCAAAATATTCAAGAGTTACAAAAAGCATTTTTATTATTTCTCTAAATTAGCGATCGAACAACCTTTCATGTAAAATTAAACAGTCAACTTTTTTTGGCAAGTATACTCGTCATGTTAAAAGTACAACATTTTACGTTATGATAAATTTATTGAGCAGGGGTAATAAGAAATGACAATTTAAACACGCATTTTCCGAAAATGTCAAAACAGTTAAATGGTTAATGAAATGTACTTTAATTCCAATTTAATTAATTAATTATTAGTGACAATTTAGAAACGAATTTTCTAAAGAGGTCAAATTAGTGAACTGGTTAAACAATAAATAAATGAGGGAAATTTTACAGTCATTGATTTGATTTTCATATTCACTTAAATGCCAAGGTCAAAGAATGTTTCTTCCTTCTGAAAGTAAAATCAGACCTTGTTAAAAATCATGAAAATTCAACTAACAATAATTCTGCCTGGATTCAGTAGTAATTTTGAATAAAATTGAAGAGTGAGTTGGAAAAGGGTTGACAGATTTTGAGGTCTCAGCAAAAACAAAAGAATTCAAATGAGGGTGAGTTTACGGGAAAAGAACTTATTGTAGTTGCACATGGTTCTGTATGTTTTGCTTCTCTATGAAAGAAAGATGGTATTGCTGACTTTCTGGCACAGGGATAGCGCGTCTTTTTCGTGTTAGGGCATGGTTGTTTTACTGTGTGCTATTTGTGAGAGTGTGAATGTACCCCCCCCCCCCGGTAAAAAGGAACTGTGCAAGCGACTTTGACGAGTGTGTAGCTAAGTCGTACACTTGGCCCTAGTTGGCGCTGCTTGAAAAATAAGGGACGCATTCTCGACTTATAATCTTGGATACTTCAGCGAGGCTTGTCCTTAGCAAGTGCCATACGTAACAACAACAGGATGATTGTCAATGAACGTGATTTGATGACTCTGAGGATTTACGATGATTTTTGATTTGATTGAAATTCGTAGACAGATTTTTGTTTTTTCTGTTGTTACTTAGGCACTTGTTATGGACAAGCTGACTGAGGTAGTCAGCGATTTAAGCCTTATCAGGGTCTCTTCTTTGTACTAGCGCCAATTAAGGTCAAGAGTAAGATTTTTGCAACTCACTCATCACATCCGCTTGCATAGTTCCCTTTTTACAGGGGGTTACATTCACACACCTTACAAATAGAATACAGAAGAACAACTATGCCTGAACCGGGAGTGACGCCCAGATCAGAGGGAAGATGCGCTACCTCTGTGTCAGGACACCGGTGGGCTTTAATGTATATTATTTAATTAAATCTGAAGTTTTTACTACATTCATTATATTTTTGAATATTTTTGAAAATTACCATGTTCTTATTGTTATCTTTAAAATCATATTGAATCTTTCTAATAGGGAAACCACAGATTTGGTGGACGAAAAGCTTCCGGTGTTGTGGTTGACTCTAACTTTCTAGGTAGACATATTAAGGATGTCGGGTCAAGTTATCTAGTATCTATGCAAGGATGCAGACAGATAGATGCTGATGTAATAAATCTTATTAATATTCGGGTTGTTATGCATGAGATTATTTTATCACGTATCCTGGCACATAATTTTTATTGTCAATAGCACAATTAGGATTATGCGAAATACCAGTAATGTTATTTGTTACTTTTTAATTTTACGCAAATAAATGTCTATTCTAAATATACTTAATAGAGTAATTTATATTTTTCTGTAATTTATTTCTTTATTTTTCAGTGTTATTCAATATATTACACAGTGTATTAAATATTGCATTATATTAAATAAAAATAGACGTATGAAATTTTCTTGATAGGAAAAAATTGCCTTTCAAATTTTTTTTGAATGCCCTGCATTATATATTATTTATTCAGGGCTAAAAGTTTTTTCTTGATGTGACTTTCAATGCAATATTTAATTTAATGAAAAATGATAGGCTATATCCTCAACACCACAATCGGCCACAACAAATTCTGTCGATACTTCAATGGTGGCGGGGTGGTCGGTTGTTCACAAGAAGAGACTATATCCTCAACTAAATTACATATTTTATTCTCTTATGAATAGAAGCAATATCTATAAATTCCTTATTTCTAACTATATAAGTTATTTACTTTTCAGAGATTTGGTTGTTATTGCCCTAATCCGTCTAATGCTTAAGTCATGGATGTAAACAAAAAAAAAAAATCTGTGTCCAATTATCACTTTTTATTCCTCCAGAAGATGACCTTGACAAAGGTAACTGAAGGTCCTAAAGGAAATTTGATCGGTTTTATTGTAACAAGTGTCAGAGAAATAAAAACACAGAGAGAAACTAGTAGACATTGAAGTGATTCAATTAAAACCTCAAATACATATACACATCTATACTGTTAAAACATCCTTCATATAAATGCACGTTGTTACAATTTACATTCAAAAATGTTACAGAGTACCAACTTACAGCCATTAGCAGATTACCATTCAACATACGCACATTTAGTTTATTTTATTTATATTAACGTCCCGTTGTAAAGCAAAACTAGCGCTATTTTGAGACGACAACCGAGATGGCACCCCCTTATCCATACCACACCACGCCACACACACACACACACACACACACACACACACACACACACACACAC
>JAOUZG010026641.1:13852125-13868174 GCA_026289955.1 Argiope argentata | reverse complement strand
AAATTTGTAACAAAATATAAAGTAGATAGCTTAATTTTATAATCAAAGTGACTACAAAATCAAATTGAAATTAACACGCACGCACGCACTCACTCACTCACTCACGCACGCACGCACGCACACACACACACACACACACACACACACACACACACACACACACACACACACACACACACACACACACACAACCCTCGCCAAGAATCAAACGATAGACTCGGTAAAAATGTTAAATTGGCATCAAAGGTTAATATTTTTAAATTACTGTAGGCCAATTTCATGAAAGGGTTTCTCTGTCATGATAAGTTAGAGAGTAGGTGGAAGAGTCTAGGGGGAGTCGGTTTTCGTTAGTTTTCGTTATATAATGATTTCAAAATCTATTTTAATTTATTAACCTATAGTACATTTCTCGTGATGAAAGTTTTCACACAAATTATCTAGAAACTCATTAAACCAAAGAAACTTTCCCCTGTGTGACGGTAAAAATAAAATTTTTGAGACAAATTAGGATGCAGAATATCACTTTGCATTTACAAGTTCTCATCATCTTAAATATTCACCAAATGCTGAATATTTCAACCATATCACGCTATATCTCAATCTATACTTTCCGTTCACGCTATAGCGCAATCAAATATACAGATTTTAAGGAGGACAAAAATTTCATTAATTTAAGTTGAGAAGGGAGAGAATCGATACTTGAATTTTCCAAGTGGCTAATCTTGCCATGAAGTAAGAAACTTAACTAAACAAAATTATGCGACTCTCACCATAATGAGCTTAATCAGGGTTCGTGAAATTGGAAGCTTAGGGTAGAATTTCGGATCAATTGCATTTAATTTGGCTTAGAAACTCCACACATCTTGTGGAATTAAAGAAGGGAAGACAGTTCTGATGGAGGGAAGACTCCAAAGTAAATTTTGGAGTCTTGAATTTCAATAAAGGGAATCAATGAGGCTTAAATCTTATTCTGTCGTTCAATTTTCTTAATTGTTTACGTGCTACATAGATTTATTAGTATTTAGTATATAAAATATATCAAATATATTCACAGTAATGGTCAAAAAGTGTAATTTGAGATTTTAAATTATTTGTCTGAAATTTTAATTCGAAAAATCTGCCACAACTTACCATAGAAAAGACTGTATTTATAATTATGGAAACTGCCAGTTGATAATTAAATAATTCACTAAAAAGTTTTTTTAAGCACATTTCTTCAGTTCTATTATTAATTTAAATTACTGTTACCTTTTGAAGTTATATTTATATTCTATTATCATAAATATTATGGGATTTTGAAATCAGTTTTTATAAAATTAACCACCAGATGGATCCATTCATTAAAATTTAATTGAATTAATTGACTAACTACGAATTAAGATAGGAAAGTATTAAAAAATGTCATTATTTAGAACAATTAAGTATACAAAATCTCAAATCCCAAATGTATTAGGATGTAAACGAAAAATTGATTACACAAATTCCAGCTTAACACATTAAGGACCACTCACGAGTTTTCTTGTGTTTCACGTCCCATCTGTTGCGAACCGTTTGCGAGTTTTCTCGTTTCTCGTTTCCCATCTGTTACAGATGGATGTTTAGAACGTACAAGTTTTCCCCTAAACGTACGGTTCCAGCCGTATGTCTCACAAGTTTCTTTACGGTCCTGTTGTTGTTGCTACTTATGACACTTGCGAATGGATAAGCCCCAGCTGATGCAGCAGCAGATTTAAGCCGAAAGGAGCGTCTCTTATTTTTGAAGTAGCGCCACCTAGGGTCAAGAGTACGACTTAGCTACACACTCACTACATTTGCTTGCACAGCCCCTTTTTACAGGAGAGTACAGTCACACATCTCACAGATAGCACACAGAACAACCATGCCCAAACCAGGACTCGAAACCGGGATTCCCAGAATACGAGGATGACGCGCTTCCTATGTTCCAGAAAGCCGGTTTTACGGTCCTTAATGTGTTAAACTTGAAACATACCAAGTTAAGTAATGAGCATCAAAATAGAATGAGTTGGAGTAATGGAGTTTTATATGTTATCTTTTAACTAAGTTTTTTTGAAAAGATCACAAAAGGTAATAAAATAAAATGGGGTAGTGTAATGATGATTGATTGTAGTTTATGCAAAAATTGTTGAACTTTATCAAACTACCAAGGATAAAATCCTTCCACAAAAGTTTCCTCTATCCGTTATTTGAACACGACAATTCAAAAACGAGATTAGGCAGATGAATTAAATTTGAGATTGTTTTATCTTCTAAATTTCAGATTTATTTCAAATTTTAGACCTTACTTGTTAAAGATTGGCTGCTTGAATTAAGGCATCCATTTATTAGTGCGTAAGTAAAAGCGGTAGCTTTAGAAACCACAAGCTAAATAAATGAAATACCATTGCATGTATTCATACAATATTTTTTTAGTGAAATTTTGGATTCGTTATGCAGGAAATTTTTGGAGACTACTGAACATAAGCAATTATTCTTTAAAATGTGGTACAAGAAAAATTTTTAGGATAAAAATTTCTCACTATATTAGATTGAAGTTAGATTTTTACCTCATGCATTGGTTCATTAGTTCTTCCAAAGTTGATCTAATAGACTGAAAAAAGTATAATTTTCTCATTTTGACGAATCATAGAATTTCTTAAATATGTTAGACCTATTAGAGTTATTGTCGTTATTTATGGCACTTGCCATTGACAAGCCCCCCAGCTGATACAGCAGCAGAGTTAAGCCGAAAGGAGCGTCTCTTGTTTTTGAAGTAGTGCCAACTAGGGCCAAGAATACGACTTAGTTACACCTCACCACATTTGCTTGCACAGCCCCTTTTTACAGGGGGGGCGCACATTCACACACCTCACAGATAGCACACAGAAGAACAACCATGCCCAAACCGGGATTCGAACCCGGGACTCCCAGAACACGAAGAAGATGCGCCACCTGTGTGCCAGAAAGCCGGCCCTATTAAAGTAAAAAAAACAATGAAACACTTTATCTAGTAGAGTTTAAAAACAATCAAACAACTTTATGTGCTTTTAATAACTGCAAATAATTCAAAAAAATTATTTAGAAAAATTAAAGTATTTTTTTGTGAAATTAGAAATAAAAATAAATTGAAATGGACCGAATGATTACATTATAAATTAAACAATATATTAGGGACACAAATCTCATCATAACAATTCTGAAACTGCCTTTTAAATATATCTTTTACGAACCTTGAGAAAGCATTTTAATTGTATTTTTAATGGAAAAACTATTTATACAAAAGCCGTCTAGGTATTTTTTCAAACTTCTCCCTTTAAAGCTAATTCAAGTACCACTATTAGAGGCCATCGATATTTTCTAAAATTTTTATCAAAAAAATCTTCAAAAAAAAAAAGGATTTACAAGCATTTATTATTACTTTTGGAACAGTCATATTGTTTTTGTTGTTTCCTATGGCACTTGCCATGGACAAACCCGCTGAGGTAATCAGCGATTTAAGTCTAATCAGCATCTCTTGTTTTGTAGCAGGGCCAAGAGAAAGAATTTTGTTATTCACTCATCACATTCGCTTGCACAGCCCCTTTTCACATGGGGGTTGATTCATATACTTTACAGATAGAACACAGAAGTACAACCATGCCGAACCGGGACACGATCCCAGGACGCCCAGACCACGAGGGGTGATTTAATGTCATGTGGCACATTCTCCATGCCTCTATAATATTTGTATCCCGTGTACATTTAGAAGAGGAAAAAATTTAAATCATTGTCTAGAGCAGGGGTTCTTAAAAGGGGGTTTGCGAGATGTGGAAGAAAAGTTTAAAAAATAATTTATTGTTGCAGTTTTCATTAAAAAAACGAGTACACATAAAGCTTTTAATGCACATACAAGTTGGTTTTTGTGTTCTATTAGTTAATGGGATACATGAGCTTGTTTGGAATTATCCAATTTTTTTAATGTCGTAATACACAAAACAATGTCATTTTCCAGTGTCAAACGATTTTTTGAATTTGTTTTTAAATTTATCACAATGGAGAATCCTTGTTCACAGTTGTAATGTATAGAAAATGGCATCAGAGTTTTTAATGCTGTTGTGGACAGTTCTGGGTATTCCTTTTTAATAGTATTCAAAATTTGTTGATATAAGCAATGTTAAAAGTTACTTTAGCTGACTGATCTCTTAAAATCTCTATCAGTTGATCATGATGATGGGCACTTAGTTCAGCTTTTGTTACGGCTTGCTCACTGAACGGATTGAATATCCACACAGCCTCACTCATATCCGTAACTAGAATGTAATCTGTTAACTGTTCAATCTAAGTTTCGAGTTGAGATGATACTAGTAAGGAGGGAGATGAAGTGTCAAGGGATATGGCGCCAATACCCGACACATACTCTACGAACTCTTGAGTACGTGTAAATTTTTTAAAATCTCCGTGTAAACTTTAGACAGAGTTAAAACTTTCGGGGGTCTCCAAAATACTTAGTCTAAAAAGGGAGTCACAATGTCTAAAAGTTTGAGAACCCCTGATCTATAGTAAAATATCACAGCAAAATAGGAAGAAGCGGTACCCTTATGTCAGGAAGCCGACGGAACTGTCATGCGGAAATTATAAATAGAAATAAAAACATGTTGCTATAATACCTACACGAAGCCTTGAAGGGCTTATTTGAGTTCTTTGTATACTTTTGAATCGTTGACTTTCTTTCAAACTTACGGAAGATATTTTAAATAATAGTTTTTAAAAATTTCAAAATTAAGTAAAACTAGAATAAAATTCAGCAATATCACCCGAAGTATTCAGCAATATCACCCGATGAAAGCTATTGAAATTTGAGATTCAAATACAGAAAGTTGAGATTTGTAACTTTACAGAGAATCCAGGAAGAGTGCTATTGATTATCAATAAACCATTCGGCAGGTTTCATCGCTTCTGTCTGACAAATTTCATGATGCAATTACGTTCAGTCTCTTTACTTTTAATTGCATTCAATTCCAAATCAGGATGGAGCAAACATAATTTATCAATCCTTAGATTCCACCAAATAATCAAAACGGCCAACCAATCATAATTGAAATTTGCACACGAACTCGACCTCTATTACAAGGTTGCGGATCCACTGCATCTGCTAAAAGGATATTCCGAGCTTATCCTGGAGGATTCGGTGTTTAAAGGACAAACATTATTGACGTCTAGGGGATGAAACTTTCCAGCATATTATCGAAAAACCGGTAAAACTATACCGATTTCCCATTTCTATTTTCGGTTACGTATCGAATTTTTCGTGCATTATTCGATTCAAACGCTTTCCAATTGGGATTCTATCTTTTATACGCCGATTCGGAAACATTTCAAAAATATTGCTCGCCGTAATTGCAGGGCAATAGAGCAATTTCGGAAATAAAGTTTCGCAGCCATTATAAAATAGTTTTCAATGGAATAATATTTCTTTTTCTTCGCGTTCCATTGTAATTATCTGAAAACGGCAGTTCTTTTCAAGTAAAACTTTGAACAATATTTGTCTAAGGGAGAATAAATTTTTTATCCTTACAGTTTATATTATGATATTTTACCATTTGTATTTTAAAAAAAAGTCCCAAAAAAGTAAGGCTATCCTTTTTAGCTCTGAGATCCGGACCTCCCTTCTTTATCTCATAAAACCTGCAGAAATAAACGTATTGATAATGTTATTTCTATTTTATACAGCTGCATTTTGTATTTGAAGAAGTATCCACACTTAACTGTAATAAAATGTGAAAAGCCGGTGAGCGCCACGGAAGAACGCCGAAGTTGGCGACGTTTGACGAGGGGCCTCATGCCAGCCGGGTTGGTTTGGCGAAAGGAATAGTTTGGTAGCCGCTGGATCGTACATGAAGGTCCGCGTGCTTTTGGTCGCACGCTTGATAGGTTACTTAAGGGACGGGTTGCCGCTGTTTCGGCAGTTTCCTCTCGGAAGAGAAACGTCTCGCTAGACTAGCGGATTAGTGAGCTGTGTTTACGTTTGCTGTTAACGTTGTATAATTGTGCTCGCTGTGATTTACTATTTACTGTGCTATACGACAGCTGTTTTGTCATCTGTTTTTATTGTGCATAAAGCTTGCATTTACGCTGTAAGCGACTGTAGACGGCTGGATTGTGTTTATCTGATGTTTTACTTTATCAAGTCATCCTGTAAATAGCTGTAAATAAATTTGCTTGTTCTTTCCTCAAATAAAGTCTATTCAATCCGAGCCCGCTACACTAAAAACGTAATAATACTAAGAAAAGTAAGGCTATCCTCTTTAGTTCTGAGATCTGCGTATCTGGACCTTATTTTTATCTCATAAAATCTACAGAAATAAATGTTTTGATATTTTGACATTTATTTTAAAAAGCTGAATTTTGTAATTTTTAAGAAGTATCCACCGATGTCTGTAGTATTCTGAAATTAATTACAATATTCCAATTTTGCAAATTAACTTATGACAGAATGCAAATTAATTTATTAATTGCAAACTATTTTTTGACAGAAAAAATTTAACTGAAATATAATCACAGATATTATACTGTGGAAATAATAATTTTATATGTAGTTATTTTCGGATGGATTTTTAATCCCCATGGCTTGAAGATTTCAAGGTCATTCAGTCAACGGTAAGATTTCTGCTTTGATATATGTAAAAACACTCGGAGGTGTTGTCATACTGGCATAGTGATAGCACGTCTTCTCCATGATCTGCGCTTCCCGGACAGGCCATGGTCTTTCTGCGTGCTATCTGTAAGGTGTGTGAACGTGCCCTCCTGTAAAAAGGGGCTGTGAAAGCAAATGGGATGAGTGAGTTGCTAAGTTGTATTCTTGGCCCTAGTTGGCATTACTACAAAACAAGATGCTCATTTCTGCTTAAAAACAACAGATGCATCAGCGAAGCTTGTCCTTTGCAAGTGTCATTAGAAACAACGGCCATAGTTGAAGGTAATAACACATAACACACTGGGAATTCTATCAATTATGCGAAAACTCTAATCACTCTTAATTCCCACCTGAATGATTGGTTGGAACTTTAATTGATTCCTCAGCTATCTAGAAATGATGTTTATGTTTTGTGCCAATTAATTCATGAGTATTGTATTATTAGCGAGGTCTAGTGAAAATTAAGAATTTATGATAAGCATTCACATTTGTATGAGTTATTAAGCTTTAGTCTTTCTGCTTATTATGTGCTTTTTGAGTCTCATGTATTTCTCAAAGAATTAGCAATTTTGAGGCGGAAGGTCGGAAAGGACAAAATGTAACCATTCAATTTGCAAAGAAAAAAAAAGTTTCAATATGTAACTTGCAATTTTATCATAAAAGTATGGCAAAAAAAGAGTGAACTGGCATGCTTCAAAATTTAGCAATCAAGGAAAAAACTTTGCATTTAGACACAATGTGAATAAATTTCATTTGGTTTTTGCTGTTCATACTGCTGTTTTTAATTTTTTTTCTTGTGTTGATAGTTGAATTTCAGAATGAATGACATAATATTTGTTTGTGAATCATTAGATAAAATTCGATATTTTGTTCTTTTCGATATTAAACCAATTATTAGATTACATTTGATATCTTGTTCTTTTCGATATTAAACCAATTATTAGATTAAATTTGATATATTGTTCTTTTCGATATTAAACCAGTTATTAGATTAAATTCGATATCTTGTTCTTTTCGATGTTAAACCAATTATTAGATTGAATTCGATATCTTGTTCTTTTCGATATTAAACCAATTATTATATTGAATTCAATATTTAAAAGTATTATAAATAAGAATTGCGGAAGTATATAATTACGAAAAACTATATAGTTGCTTCGAAAATTATGCCTTAATCCCCCCCCCCCTCCATGAAATTTTGATAATTTTTCCTCATTATTTAAAAAAAAGTTAATTTTTTTAACCTTTATTTTCAGTTTTAATATTTTTATGAAAGTTTTTCATCACAAAAATTTGATAATGAGTTTATAATTCATGAATTTAAATTAAAAAAAAGAGAAAATTCCAGAATTCAAGCTAATTTTGAACCACAAACATCCCCACAGAGCAATTTGCTAAACTGAATTAAACCATTTTCTTTCTTTCATGCAAGATACGATAATTAATGCTACAAAAATGGATCATTATTTTATTTTCCTTGATATTTTGCTTAATCTTCTATATATCCCCAAATGGTATTAGGGATAAAAATTACCTCAAGGAAGTAAATATAATAAAAAAGGTTAGATATTGAAAAATTCCTTGAATACTCTAAATCAAGTGTTAAAGGGATTCCCCATTGCATAATAGAGTCTAATTTATTTCCAAATGCTAAAAAGAAGCTTTTTTTAAAAGCAAATTATATGATAAGAGAAATAAATATTCATAGAACTGGGAGATATTTAGGAAACTGGATATTTTCCTTGTGCTCTGACACATTTCTTTGATTTTCTCCTATTTTTATTTTCATTTCGACAGAGAATTTGACAATAATTGGTCCTTCTGAGAATATTAAGTTGAAATACTATTTTTTCCATTGGAGATCCCCTAAGAGTTTTTACCATCTGAAATTTTTCTTTAAGAAAAATTAATATTTTGGTTTAAAATACTTTGAATTATTTAATTAATCTAAACCTACGGATTTCATTTGTAAATACATTTGAATTTAATGTAATTATTCTCGTTTGTTACATTATTTTTAATAAAGCCTATTTGATTTTCACTATATTAATATTTGAAGTGAATAGCAAATAATGTTCAATTTTATCTAATTTATGTTTTAAGTGAAATGTAAAATGTTCAATTTATATGAAATGATGCACGCTCGCCCCTATACCTACACACACATACATTTTTTTCGACTGAAATACTTAAAAAAAGCAAACTTTTTTAGCATACTAATAAAAGTTATTTTGGTAATCATTATTCTTTATTTTTCTTAATTTTTTAGATCAATAATAAATTTTAAAAAATGTTATGCTTATTATTTAATATCTTTTCGTCTTTCATATATTCAATGCCGGCGTTCTGGAACAGAGGTAACGCGCCTTCCTTGCTATCTGGGCCTCTCGGCAAAGGCATGACTGTTCTTCTGTGTTCTAACTGTGAGACCCCCCCCTTGTAAAAAGGGGTTGTGCAAGCGTATGTGGTGA
The DNA here is from genome assembly GCA_026289955.1 of Argiope argentata. NCBI lineage: Eukaryota > Metazoa > Arthropoda > Arachnida > Araneae > Araneidae > Argiope > Argiope argentata. The sequence goes on along the minus strand of JAOUZG010026641.1, from coordinate 13,859,033 downwards.
GTGTGTAGTTAAAGTTCTCTTGGTCCTAGTTAGCGCTACTTCAAAAAAAGAGACTCTCCTTTCGACTTAAATTCGCTGCTGCATCAGTGGACTTGCCCATGGCCATGAGTAACAACATGTATCCAATAATTCAATTATTATGAACCTTTTAGAATCTTGCAATTAATTTTTTCTGAAATATCCGTTAAGATAGAGTCATTCATATGGAACCAAATTTCTATCGAAATTAAATGATCAACTTATAATAGTGTTCAGAAAATACTAAAACACTGTAACTCTGAAAGCTCAATAGCAGGAAATGAATGGAAAAATCGATAACAAATATTATCTTTACCAACATTAAACAATTCACACCGAATAAAAGCCTCTCTTCATTCCACGATTCACAATTCATTCAGTTTTAATTGCTACACGAACCGACGAGTCCTTAAATACATAGAGACTCTCAAACGTCAACATCGCTATTCCCCAGACAGCCGAAACTTGGAAAAGTTTCCCATCAAGCGCTTTTCCACTGTTCTAATGAAGAGGGTACTCCCTCACTTAACACGGCCATCGAGCCCAGTTAATTGACTACGATTTGCACTTAAACCCTTCGCGACACTCTGAAATAGAGAAATGGTCGACCCATTTCTCAGCTGTATACACAAGTAGTGCAAATCGGAGTAGGAAACTGGTCCAATTACCACACCTCTTTGATGTACCCTCCCAAAAGGATATCGAGACCTCTGGAAGTCTTGAAAGGGTGACAGCTGAAGTAATAGAAACCCTTTGGGAAACTACAGATTTTAAGCAGTACAGCAGTCAATATACTTGGGATTTTAGGACAAACATCATGGCGAAATATTGCAATGTATAGAAGCAAAATGGGTAGCTTCATATGGTAAAAATATATGAAGAAAACGAGAAAAATCTTTATGTGAATGATGACATTAGCCATTTTCAATTATTCCTTTTTTTAAATAATTGCTTGATGAATGATGTTTCTGAATAAATGGCAATTAGAAGGAGTTAAGGATTGATCATGTTTACTGTCATGCGAATGACCTGTGATTCACAATATTATCTAATTAGATTACTACAAATAGGTATTTTTCCGTTTGCCTGGCGTCAGTAAAAAAATCGCGAAATAATTTAGATTTCTGCACACTTTCTTACAGCTATTTTAAAGCGAAAAATTGCCAGATAAAGTAGAATTTTTTTGGCGATTTTTCGCTGACTTCCGGCTAACGGAAAAGCACTTTAAAATATAGCAAAGAAGAGGGTAGAATGAAAAGAAAGCAATTAAATTGATGCTTCGAATCATAAGCGTGCGACAAAGTATCTGTTAAATTTTGAGAAGAAACATTTTGAGGTGAAATGAGAGGGAAAAAAATATTGCTTCAGCAAAAAAGAAAAAAAACAGCAACATACTTTAAAATGCAAAAATGGAACTAAGGAATTAAAAAATATATATTGTGTCAATTTATAAAAGTAGAATGTTTTTAGTACAGGTTTATTAAGAAATAAATTAACACTTCATAAGGTTCTAAAACGGTTCTATTGGTCCAAATGAAATAAAATTTAAATTACAGATTAGTGAGACGACGCGATTTATGTTTATTAAGTAAAAAATAGTTCAAAATTTCACCGTCAGGTAGCGTTGCAATACACATGGAAGCATTTAATACTGTTTATAATTGTTAAATAAAAAAAAAATTAAAATTGCTCAATATGTCCTCTTTCATTTTCAACCATATGATCTTATCGGAGAACCATATTCTCCATAGATGACCGGAATGAGTATTAAAAATATGTCGCCGACTGATGTCTTTCAGATCTGGTAAAGATGATGCCCGTTGACGATAGATATTGTCCTTCAAATAACCCCACGACCAAAAAAAGTATCAAGGGATGATGTCTGGTGAGCCATTCTATTGAGAAATGACGGCTAATAACTCTTACTTCTGGGAAATTCTGTATGAACAATCGCTTAATAAGACGATTAACCCTTTCGCTACGGCTGCCCCGTCCGCCGAAGTACCGTCACTGAACGGAACCTCGCGCCGGAAAAATGCACAGTGCGCGTGGTTTCTTTATATATGTTGTTCTAAGTGTTAAATAGGAACTGTGCTGAATAAATCAATCATTGCTCTAATGTAATAAGTATATTTACATTTTTAATATGGTAGGACTTATAAAATTATTCAAATACAAAATTATAGATAACATAGGTATTTATATAATTACAAAGCTTAACGATGAAATGATTAATATAATTAATAGCGACATGAAAATTATTGAAATATAAAGTGTAAATCTAATACGTACAAAATATGTAATAAAATATGTAAAAACTAGTAATATAGTTGTTACCATCGACTCCAGATGGCACTTGTACAGATATTTTTGATGCCGCATGTATGCGGCGCTCGTACCCAGAAGTCGTTGCGTGGATGCCGCGTATATGCGGCACTCGTATCTAACAGTCGTTGCGTGGATGCCGCATATATGCGGCACTCGGGACAAAAGGGTTAATAAGATGTGGTTCACCAACATGCATGAAGATATCTAGAAGTCATCCACGCTGTAGAAGAGTTGGGATTACAAAATCATCATATCGTGGTACCGTTGTCCTTTGATGGAACAGGTTTGGATTCCATTTGAAGCTATCTCTTCAAAGACATACGGTCCAATGTTAAAGTAGTTGTAGAGCCACACTATGCTGTTACTTTTTCAGGATGCAAGGGTTGTCCCTGGATAGCGTGAGAGTTTCCTTCTATTCAAATTCCACAGTTGTGGGTGTTAACTTGTCCATTAAGACAAAAGTGAGCCTCATCCACCACAGAATGTTCCATGGACAAGTTATGTCAATTACCAATGGAGCAAGGCTGAAGTTCAAAAGTTTTAAGGACACCCGAGTCCCCGTCCTACAACAGGTTCACAGACTTGATTTTGTATGGATGAAAAGGCAAAATCTTTTTCCTATAGAATACGGCATATCTTATTGAATACGGCATATCCAGAACACAAGAATCAACTGGCAAACTAACGCTATTATGCAGCGACTGACTATTGACTTCTAGGAAGTAGTATTAAGTCTGCAGTAGAAATTAAAAGACAATATATTCAAGATTTTAGTGCAAGAATCAAGGATGTTCACTAAGAACTTATGACATACAAACATTTTTCCTACTGTAATTATTACTCAAATTTCTGTGGGCATAGCTCTGTAAATATTGGCGTTATCAGCTGTGATAGGTACCTTTAAATCAATAATGAACACTGCATATGGAGGAATTATCTTAATAACATGTAAGCTCATCTTTGGATTGTTAGCTGATGGATTGACATTATCTAACCAATACGATAACTTGAATCCCGTGTTATTCAATTCCTACTATTATTAGGCATAGTTAATTCTCTCTTTATATATATATATATATATATATATATATATATATATATATATATATTTTCAAATATTAATTTATTAATTTTTTCATCAATTAATTAAAAATTAACTTTCTTGCCAATAAATCTTTGTAAAACCGGCCAACTTTGGCAACCCTGCTCACTTCTTATACCAACCCTGCTTGCCTAACGGGGAGGTGGAGAGCGAGGGTAAAGAGATGTCAATCTGAGACTGACTAGACGAACAATGCTCTGATAGTTTTGTGTTTCATCTCATATTTTTATTTTATTTTTGTGCTGTGTCCCGCATTTACTTATAAATAAAAATTGGGGACTAAAACTTGATGTGATCACTATCTAACACTCCCACTAAAGAAATCCTAACCAAAAAGGGATTTTAACGATTTTCATTTCCCCTTCACCAAATAATTAAGGAATTCAGTTTGTTTTCCCACCACGCTAATGAGGTTAGGCTTAACATGTCTTCAGCCGATTATTTCAAACGTTTCTGTTTATTTTCGTAATGTTTGATGTATTTAAAATTAAACATTGCTAATTAATCAATATTTCGGATTCATTTTGAAGTACTTTCGAATTAAAATAATACTTAATAAAGAAAAGTAAAAATATTTAATCTGTATTGCGTTTACCCAACTGGAGTAGAGAATTGATGCATTTGAGTTGGCTCAATTGGCGTTGAATCCTCAATTGGTGTTGAAAATTCATCGCCAATTGTGCGTGTTCTTCTTGAGTCTGTTCCGATTTCTTTTCAACGGATACGAACTTGATTTTGTTTGGGCAAGGTATAATTTTTTGACAAATTAGTTATTTTAATTGTAGTTATTTAATAAAACTAACTAAAATGAAATTTTTCTTTTTTTTACCTAAGTAGGAATTGACTTACTTTTTTTTTATATTTCTTTTTCTTTTTTTTGTTGAGAAAGTTCACCTCTGTGTTCAAACACCCGTCGAGTCCGTATCACAATTGCAGTCAACATTAAAAAAAAACAAGAATTGCATAAGACTAGATTTATGATGTTTGACAAATGCAACAAACATGAACATCTGCTATATTTGTGTTTAGAATGTGAATTTAGCATTTCTTAAAATACAGCAATAATGTGTTGCATAACAAGGCAATAAAATCAAAATATTCAATTTGATCCACCATATAGATTCAAATCGTTAAATACAATAGATTGTAAAAATAGGTAATTATTTCTAGTAAATTGCTCAAATTTTTTAACACTAAATACAATAAAAAACTATTTTATAGTTCGGTATACTGAATTAATGATATTCTAATAAAAATTGGCGTTTTTTTGTTTTTGTAAAAAGAGTTATATTCAACACATATGAAGATGCTTTTTAATGAACAACTTCTTTAACCCTTTCAAAGGACATTTCTTTCTAGACATGGTATATTAAAATAGATTTAGGATTAAGATTGGCTTAAGTAAAGTTATTTATTTATTTATATTAATTAATATGGTTAATTAGTAATTAAGTAAAAAATCAAGATATACCATTGTATGCGAGATAAGGAATTGAAACATCCAAGCTTTTATCTAATTTCAAAATTTGCTAAAACTTGGGCCAACCTACATAATTTCATACAAAAACTGAAAAATCTGGTGGGAAACCTTAAAAGAATTAAAACCAATAGCAATGTAATCTTCAGATTTAAAAGTTTTCAGTTTGTTGGACATCAGAATTTAAGGAGTTAAATTTTCAACCATACGTTCTGCAACAAGTAGATTTTAGTTACTAATGTGACATTTATATAAAATATTTTATACAGTACAATTCTAATCTGATCATAATGACGTGTCCGTTTTACAACGGAAAGAGGGGTGCAGTAGCTTCTGAGATATGAACCCCTGACGGACAGAAGTCTGACTTCTAGCTCATATGAGGATGATACAGAAACGTACGCACGCATAGACACAGCCCTTTTTTACAGGAAGGGAGGGTATACACACACCTCACAGATAGTACACAGAACATATATATATATATATATATATATATATATATATATATATATATATATATATATATATATACATTCACAGTACAGTACAATTTTAAGGGTGATATACTTTTTAAATATATTTTTTAAAAAACCATTCAGTTTTCAAAAAATGACAATTTTGCGGACATTCTTCCGGTCTAGTTTGTCCGTTAAAAGAATTTTACATTTAATGCACTCCGGAGGTCATACTTCCATCGCGACATACGAAATACTCGATTTTCCTTTTGATATTCTTTTCAAAAGATGTTTACAAAAGTTTTTCATTTATTTTGAAAGGTGCATTCTTTGCATCGATCTAATTCTATTTTAATTTCACTAATGGACTAGGGGCATTGATATAACAGGTTAAAAAAAAAGAAAGAAAAATCATCTGTGAATTAGAATGAGAGTCACAGATTGTGTTTCCTTTTGCATTATTTGATTTGTGCTTTCTTTTGATATACTGCAAAAGTTGTTCAAACATGAAATAGGTTTTCGACTGTTTATTCTGCTTTTATTTGTATAAAATATTATCTTAGCAAGACGATACAGCTTATTTCAATAACTATATTCAGTACGAATAATCTGCTGGGAAACCTATTCATGGAATTTTGTTTCTGCTAGTGCCATTCCCTGGATACAAAAACCTAATATTTTGAAATGAATAGGGAGCATATCCCAGTCTTTGTTATTTCCAAACTAAATGCAAATAATGAAATTGAGTCAAAAGGCATACATTTGTTCGTATGAATATATAATGTTCTTGTTGTACTTATTTATTTATCATTTTATTTTCGAGATTCAGATTTTGAATTTATAATGAGATTTGCTAATATTATGTGGGAGCTTTCAGAATTTTTTATTTGAAAATATATGGTGATTTTAAAATCAAAATAAACAATAAAAATAATTTATTTTTTAAAAATCAAATGCAGATGAATTCTTTTGTATTTTCATCGGATATTTTTTGATCTAATGCATTTAATTTTTATTATTAAAAATAATAGGGATGCTGTATATTATCATGTTTTATACTGGGAATGTTTAAAATTAAAATGTTTCCCTTAAATAGGAAAAACACTCATAGTTTATAAAAAAGATATTCAAGCTAATTTTTAGAATTTTCAGAAATACTTTTCTACATAATACATGATTAAAAAATAGACACACAACTTGAGTATAGAGAGAGAGAGTCTTCCTCGAGAGCTTGAGTCCCGGTTCGGGCATGGTTGTTCTTCTATATTCTATCTGTAACTTGTATGAATGTGCCACCCTGTTAAATAGGGGTTGTGCAAGCAAATGTGGTGAGTGTGTAGATAAATCCTACTCTTGGGCCTAGACGGCGCTACTTCAAAAAGAAGAGACGCATATTTTCGAGGCAAATCTGAGTGTTACTCATAACTTAACACTACACAAAAGTACATATGTATAAGTACATATATATAAGCAGGAACACACACACACACACACACACACACACACACACACACACACACACACA
>JAOUZG010026641.1:13817981-13833847 GCA_026289955.1 Argiope argentata | reverse complement strand
AAATTATCTTGTGTTGTGTGTGACTTACCTTTTTTCCTAATAAATAAATGTTACACTAAACCTACTTTATTAGAACCCCTGAACACCCCCACCACACTATGTAAAAGTTAATTTTCGCCAACTTTTTGTTAAAAATGAATAAGTTATGTGGAAATATATTGTTTGTCTCGAATATTTCCGAATTTTATGTGATAGCCAATTCTGACAGGACAAATCGAAGAAACTAATCATCAGAGTAACGCCTTTTTAAAAGAAAAATCAATTTATAAGTTTCTTGAAGCCATTGGAGAAAAACTCGCTAATCCAAAGACATTGAAAGCTGAATTGTCATTATTTGAGGCAACGAATAAAAGAAAAAAAAAGAAGATTTGTTATTCGATGCCATGAAAACCATAAAATCAAGCTCAGGTGCTAATGAACGAGTATTTTCAACTTCAGGCAATAATGTGTCAAAAATAAGACCTAGGCTTAGCCACAGTTCAGTAGATATTTTACGTTTTTTTTTTTAATTCGATTTCTTAGGAGAAATTAAAGTTTGTGAAAATAATATGAATATTATTTGACATTTTTGTTTGAGTATTTGTTGAGTGTAGGTAATATGTATATGCAGTTCTTAATTTTTTTAAATATTTTGAATTTGGCTGTGGTATTAATTTCGTTTTTTTTTGTTATTTTATGTAAATCAAATTAAATATTTTTTCCTATTCTACTTTTTTGGGAAAGAATTCGAAAACCGGCTAAAACCATTTTTTGGAAATATTAAATTTGAAAACTGTTTTTCAAAAGTCAATTTTTATATAAATCCTAGTCAGAATAACGGAATTTGGCTGGTGTAACTTTTCTAATTTTAAAAAGAAAAGAAAAGAAAAGTCTAAATGAGAAGAAAGGAAAAAAAAAATAATAATACTAAAACCAGAAGCAATGGTCTTTCCAAACCGTTTTTGCACAATGTCTAATGAACTTGTTCCGCCAAAGAACACCTTGCATGGTATGACGCACAATAATTAAAATTATTAACTTTTGGCGAGTATTTATCCTTCTTACTGAATTTATCTTGGCATCCTTGGCGAGGGTTTTGGTGATTAATACCAGGCATGTATTTAATAAGATTCAAAAATAAAATTGGTGCTTTAAACACAATTTTTTCAACCGATAAATACAAAATGTAACGTAAAGCTGTACTTGTAGTGGCAAATTCTCGTACCAAATTTGACTTGATTTAAGTCATTGCCTTTTTGAAATATATAGTGTACATATATTTCCGAAAGTGCCAACTTTTAGACTGTAGATGTGAATTTGTGTACCGAATTTTAACTATGTAACTTTCTTCGGATTTTAGTTATCGTGTTAACTTAAATTTGAACAGACGGACTTCCTCCAAATATTTTGTTCAAAATCAAATAGAAATCTGCAAATTTGGTATAAGATCATGCACCAAATTTCATTAATCTAGCCCTACATGTTTTTGAGTTATTATTGCCATAGACAGGCTGAAACTCTTCAAAAGAGTATTTTTTAAAGGTATCTAAAACATGGATTTTTTAAAGGTATCTTAAACCCGCGTTCGAATTTTTTGACGATTTCTATACTTTTTCTGTCCTACGTATATGAGGAAAGTAAAGAAAATAATAATGGGAGTAGTATGTAGACAAACATCTATTAAATAAATATTTCAATCACAGATATGAATTGTAAGTTTATTTTGGTTCATGTAAGATTTGATCTTTGTTACTCAGGATAGCTGTAAGATTTAGATATTTTTTTGATCCTATGCAGTGCCATTGACTAATGGCACTTGCCATGGAGAAACCCACTGACGCATCAGCGGATTTAAGCCGAAATAAGCGTCTCTTGTTTGAAGTAGCGCCAACTAGGGCCAAGAATACGACCTTAGCTACACACTCATCGCAGTCGCATGTACAGCCCCGTTTAGAGGTGGGCACACATCTCACAGATAGCGCACAGAAGAACAACCATGCCCAACCGGGTCTCCCAGAACACGAGGAAGATGCGCTACCTCTGTGCCAGAAAGCCGTTGACACAAAGTTTTAAAAACAATACTATATTTAATAAATTTGTTTAAATTAATCATTGTTTGTTTCAATAAATAATACAATAAATAAAAATTTCAATTTATTTATTATACTAGAATGAGAAATTTTAGTAAAATTCTATTTTAATGAAATACACATTAATACACCTCACGGATAGAACACAGAAAAACAACCGGTACCTACCTAGGACTCCCAGAACACGAGGAAGAAGTGCTATCTCTGTGCCAGGACACCGGCCCCATGCCGTGTATTTCATGCAATACAATTTCGCCCCTTTTTAGTTTTTTTTATACAATGGCTTAACATTCTTATATGCCGCCTCTCTGGCACCGAGGTAGCGCGTCTTCCTCGTGTTCTGGGAGTCCTGGGTTAGGGTATGGTTGTTCTTTTGTGAGATGTGTGATTGTGCCCCCCCCCCCCTGTAAAAAGAGGTTGTGCAAGCAAATGTGGTGAGTGTGAAGCTAAGATTCTTATATTCATTAACTATTGGAATCAAAGTCAGAATTCAAAAAGATAAAGAAAAACTCTTTTCGTGGACCGCATTTTTTTAATAATTTTTTTATTATGAACATAAGTATATACTTTTTTTGTTTTATAGTGTGCCATAAAAAATCCATTTCCGATCTCTCATACCTAAATGTTCCAACAACTTGCATCTATTATGTTTGGGAAACGCGTCATGATTTTTGCTTTGAAAACTCTCAGATATATCACAGATAATACCTTTTCTGCAAGCATCCAGATTCACAAGAGAAAAAATAAAAATAAAATCTGATCTTTTAAGAGTGGAATCGCGTTGGAAAGCGCTATTAATTCTTCTCTACAGACTCGTATCGCGTGAGGTCCTGTTGAATGGAGGAGACACTCCGAAGTCGACGCACTGCAGAGAAAAGACTGGTCGCTTTGTTGCCGACAGAGACAGGGGAAAAAAATTAACTACGGCGCAAATAAACCATATGTCCCATACCGATCTTCTCGATGGCCGTGAAACACGACATATCGTGCCGGACAATGATGTCGTTATGGATGCCGTCGGGTTGGAAATTGTATATATTTTGCACACTTTGTTAAAATGCAACAAAAGCAGAAGCAACGAGGCATGCCTTCGCAACACAATGAGGTGCAATAATGTTTGTAATGAAGGAAACATAAAAACCGACAAAAGCTTCAGGTGGTGGTTTTTCAATGAAGGGATGTACGCATACTTAATGGAATAGAGTCAATCTGTGGAAATTTTTGAAAAAAAAGCTTTTTGTTAAAGGAGAGTAAAACGAACATGAAATGTTGGCGAATAAAAGCAGTGGAAACTTCTTTTTTACGACGATCTTTTGTAATTTTGGAACGCAGTGAACTGATTTTATCTGCTATGTAATTAAATGAAATATGATAAAATATTTTGTTACAAAGACCCTGATTGAAAATATCTATATAATAATTATTTTAAAGGGATTCATCTTCTTCGAATTATAGCTTTAAATAATGAGCAATCTTCTAAAATTTTTTCAAAAACATTATTTTATTTTTTATAGAAATCTCATACTAATTATGATACCATAAAATTAAATTCTGTTGTTTTTGTTACTTATGGCACTTTCCAAGCCCCGCTGCAGATCATCAGCAGATCTTAAGCCGAAGAAAATGCGTCTCTTGTTTCAAGTAACGTCAACTTGGGCCAAGAGTACGACTTTAGATACACACTCATCACATTTGCTTGCGCATCCCCTTTTTAGAGGGGGGAAAAGTCACACATCTGACAGATAGCACACAGAACAACCATGCCTAAGCCGGGACTCCCAGAACACGAAGAAGATATGCTACCTCTGTGCCAATAGCCAGCAAATTTAATTTCTAATTTTATTTAATTCTTAAAAATATATTAAACGAGTTTTCCAATATATTATTTTGGTATAAAATTCAATGAATCTCAAAACATTTCCACTGTAGAACGATTATATAGTCTCCAAGTTATTTAAAATACTTTAGATGAAAAAAGCCAATTTTTCTATTTGGGAAGTAAAATGATAGTTTAAAATAAAAAAAAATCAATGAAAATCATTTAAGAATTTAGATTTTCCAAATAAACAGGAATGACATTAAAAACTTAAAATTTTAAAAAACGGGCAGTTTCATTTACCTAGTGATATACATTACAAAATATTTATGGATTATCAATTAACAACTCCATTATTAAAACATAATTTTATTATGAACAACATTTTTATTCTTTAACAATGTTATTGTCAGTGAAGTTATCATTAATTAAGAAGGTTTTATAAAATTTTGCGATCGAGAAAAATTATTTCTACCAATGTTATTATCATATAAAAACTTTATTGCAAGCAATGTTATCAATTAACAAGTCTTTGTTGATCAAAAATGTATTGATTTGTTAATGATGCTACTATTAACAGCGCTTCTGTAGTCAGAGCCAAAGTATTGATTTAAAGCACAAATTGTACTTTTTAGTTAGCCGGGTGAATCGCCAAATAATATAGAATTCCGCCAAATTTTTTTCAGCGATTTTAAAACTACAAAACGACAAATAATGTAGAATACCGCCAAATTTCTTCGGCAATTCGAAAAAGTACCCAGGAAATAAATATAGGAATCTAATAATCACAAAATTGCTGTCAGATTTCACTATAATCGAAATATAATGAAAATTCAAAAGAAGATGCAATTTCATCAACTTGCTGAAATCCTTACCAATATATTTGATAAATATTTACAACGATTCACAATTTAAATAAGCAAATAATAATTTTTTGCAGATGGAGTTTTAGAATCAAGATTAATTAATCTTTAGTTTTAATAAAAATTACTACCTTAGACATAGATCAAACATTCTATAATTTGGAAGATAAAAATATCCATCTTGGCGAGAATTTTTAATATTTTTTTAATTAATTAAAAATTAGGCACATTTTTGAAGGTTTTCACAATTATTTCCAGAAATAATTGTGAAATACAAAATTTATTTTTATATATTTTTAAAATTTAAATTTTACTGATTTAATGATACTGATTTTGTAGACAAATTTTAATTTCTAAATTTAATAGATTTTAAAAGTAATTTAAACAAACTTTATCAAAATATTGCTAGTTATAGTAAAATTCAAAGGTTCTAAATTCGTTTTCATTGTTGCCACAAATATTTCATCTTGACCTTCTATTTTTTATTTTCCCACGTAAATTAGATTACTACTTATTGGATATTTTAAAGAAACATTTGAACTTTTGTTATACTAACAGATAAATTTTAACTTTAGAAGTAAGTAATTTCAGTTCTAAATTAAAGAACAAATTTCAGAAGAGTTCATAGAAAATAAAAGATACATTATTTCCTTATTTAACACTCTAAAGCGATGGATATAAAGCTTTTTAAATGTAATGAATTCTTTGCTTATAAAAGGATTATAAATTTTTTTTATACTTAGTAATTTTTCAATTTAAAACAATTTGCCGATGGAAGCCATTAAGACCAAGTTACACAATAGTTTTAAATTTTCAGCAATCATTAATCCTAGGATTAACCAGCTAGTTCCGAAAGATGATTAGTTTTAAATAAAAAAAAGGAAATCATAGTTTTATAGGAGATATTTTTAATATCCATAATATTAAAAATTGTTCTCATCGAATTAAGTCTGTCAGGATTTAGGTTTTTTTGAAGGATAATTTTAATTTCTGGCAAAATAATTTTCTCACTAGCTCCGTCATTAATGTTTTTTTATTCGATAGATAAATGTTGAGTTTGAAATTTTAGGTCATTGGTTGTGTAATTAATATCAGATTGCTTAAAAATAAAAATAATTTAGATATTAGAAAACTGATTCAAGTTTTGAACTTTAATTATAAACATAAGAGAAATATAAATTCAGATTACATTTATTTTATTATAGCATTCGAATGATATCAATAAAGAGATGATTATTACTAATATAAACTATTATTATTATTATTTTTAATTATTATTATTATTATTATTAATGTATTAATAATAATAAAATAAACAATAAATTTTATAACACATTTCGTTTGATTAGTATTTTATCCCCCTTCTTCGCCAAGTTGGCGATAATTTGCCAAAGATGGCAACTTTATGGTTTTCCTATTATACCAACCCTAGATCGTGGTTGGCGATTTTTGAAAAGCGCGCCAAGCAGGGGGTTAAACTACGATCACACCCACATTTCTGACTTTTCACTACTGTCTATTTTAATGCTCATTATTATAAAATTTATGAGGAGACAGAATTTAAAGCTAAAAATTTTCAGAACGCAAACACAGTGTTTGTAAAGATTTTTTCATTCATATTTAAAGGTTTTATTCTGCATGTAATATGCATGGTAAAACTAAACTAACACTACCGACTTACATTATAAACTTTGTACAATAGATCAATTCGGAAAAATGCATGATTAGATTTTTTTTTGTGTGTGTTTCTTAGTAAAAAAGCAACAATGGCAGTTTTAACTGGCAAACTTTATAATAGGTTCTGCCTAGAGCAGTACCTATTATAAAGATTGATAACTATTATAAATCGTTTCTTTTTATAAACTACATTCACATTTCAACACATTTTTAATACATGTTAATAAGTTATTTTGAGCTATTTTTTTTTATTTTAGTACTTTTGGGATAATGTTTAAGAGAAATATCTACGATTTCGAACACTTTGATTTAAGTGTATGTTCGGTGCTTATAAATACCAAGTGAACACAATAATATAGACAGGAAACTGATCATTTTGAGTTTATAAAGTTTTAATATTAAGATTTTTATGAGATTATCTAGATTAAAGAGGTTTATGTACACGTTACACAAAGTAAGTACGAAAATTTAAATATTCTGATTAAAATATCAAGGCTTTGGGCAAATAAATAAATCATGGCTTTAAAAAATCAAGGCAATAAAATATCAAGATCTGGTGGTCCAGATGGTTGTCAAAGCTGACTAATAAAACCGTGAACAAAATACACGGAAAATTTAAATACAATAATTAAAATTACGTGGTTTTAATGTCGAACTATTTGGATGAACAACAGAAATGAAACTATATCCAAATGATTTATCTAAAAGAAAATATAACCAATATCCAAGGGCCGGGATAGCCAGGTTAGTAAGTGGTTGGATTTCCACCCTATGGGCTGAGAGTTCGAACTCGTCAGGCGAAGACTCTCCGTGTGTGTGGTGGCTGGTGCAAGCTAAATCTGTCGTTTTCACAAAGTCCCCCATGTAGAGATTAATACCACCGGGAACACTGCGTCAGGGGGCGATCGTTTTCAGTTTCGGATCTAAATTATGATCTGTGGATGAATGAAAGAAATGCATAAATGAAGTCCACCTCTTAAAAAGAGTGTGTGACGTGTGTGAGCTAGAAGTCAGACTTCAATCCTCGGATGCTCAGGGTTCACACCCTCAGAAGCTACTGCATCCCTCTTTTCCTTTGTAAAGCCAAACACGTGAACGACAACAACCAATATCCTTGGCGAAACAGATGGTTATACTATGGAACAGATGGTTTCTACTATGGGGCTTGTATAGGTTATGAAGCGTTTTTATCAACAGTTTCATGCACAAAATTCATGAACAATTTAAATACAATTATTAAAATAACAATGCTTTAATGTCAAAAATTGGGAGGAACTATAGAAATGAAAATATTCAAATGATTTGTCAGAAAGCAAACATACTCAATATTCCTGGCTAACCAGATGGTTGCCAAAGCCGACCAATAAGTAATAGAATTTACATTTTTATTTTGTGGGACAATTTTTTAACATTTTTTTTGCATTTTTTGTTTTTATTTTGTGTGTTTACAGGTTATGGAACTTTTCTATTGATGATGATGATGATATCGTGTCCGCTTTACCGCGGAAAGAGGGGTGCAGTAGCTTCTGAGGGTAAACTTTTCAATTAACAGTTGCATATAAAAAATACACGGACAATTTAAATACAATTATTAAAACTACAAGACTTTAATATTAAAGAATTTGGAGGAACGAAATGAAAATATATCGAAATGATTTATCAGAAAGCAACTACACACAATATCCAAGGCTAGCCAGATGGTTGCCAAAACCAACAAATAACTAATAAAATTTACATTTTTATTTTGTGGGAATTCTATAAGTTATGGAACTTTTCTATTAACAGTTTCATGTATAAAATACACGGATAATTTAAATACAATTATTAAAGTAACAAGGATTTAATGTCAAACAATTTGGAGGAACGAAATGAAAATATATCCAAATGATTCATCAAAAAGCAAATGCACACAATATCCCTGGCTAGCACATATGGCTGCCAAAACTGATTAAGAATTAATAAAATGTATATATTTATTTTGTGGGAATTCTCTAAGTTATGGAACTTTTCTATTAATAGTTTCCTGCACAAAATACATGGACACTTTAAATAAAATTATTAAAATTACAAGACTTTAATGCCCAACAATCGGAGGAACGAAATGAAAATATATCCAAATGATTCGTCAAAAAGCAAATACACAGTCAGATGGTTGCCAAAGTCGACTAATAATTAATAAAATGTACATTTTTATTTTTGTGGGAATTCTATAGGCTATGGAACTTTTCTATTAACAGTTTCATGCACAAAATACACGGACAATTTAAATACAACTATCAAAATTACAAGACTTAATGTCAAAAAATTTGGAGGAATGGAATGAAAATATATCCAAATGATTTATCAGAAAGCAAATACACACAATATCCCTGGCTAGCCATATGGCTACCAAAACCGATTAAGAATTATTAAAATGTATATTTTTATTTTGTGGGAATTCTATAGATTATGGAACTTTTATATTAACAGTTTCATGCACAAAATTTAATACAATTTTTAAATACAATTTTTTAAATATAATTACAATTAAATACAATTTAATACAATTTTAAAATACAATTAAAATACAATTTTAATTTAAATATAATTTAAATACAATTTTTAAAATAACAAGGATTTAATGTCAAACAGTTTAGAGGAATGAAATGAGAATATATCCATATGATTTATTAGAATGCAAATACATACAACTTCCCTGGCTAGCCAGATGGTTGCCAAAGCCGACTAATAACTAATAAAATTTACATTTTTTTACGCATTTATTTTATTTGGCAATAGGTCTAATAATATATATGGATATAAAAAATTAAAATCGACACTTGGCAGCTGAATTGTCTGCCTAATCACAAAAAATTCATCATTGAACGATAGCCCTTCGAAATGTGCATTTTGGGAATAGCTCCCACCGCTTAATTGCGCCCATTTAAGAAGTATAATTGGAAGAAAAGTAATATCAGAATTTTTACCTGCAGTTTTACCCAAATAGTAATCTAGAAACGTGTATCTAGGATATATTTCCCCAATAACACGTATTTCATCTCATAAGTGCTACCATTTACTGGCGAAGGCAGGGAACTTAATGCATAGGAATTAAATTCTTTTAGTTTATATTATTACTACATTTATATTTACATTATACGTATTAGTTTACTCTTTTGCACTGCTTATGAGATAGATACGTTCCAAATCATATTATTTTACTTTCTAAAGTTTTTCCAAAGATTCCGAAACATTCTGAGGTATCAAACTGTGCGTGACAATATTAATTATTCTAAGACACAGCATCTAAGTTGCTGGATTTGTTTTCACTTCCAATGTTTATTCTGAGGTAACGTTCACACGTATTGGGAGCCCCTTATGTCGAAAATAACGTCATACGTGCCACTGAGACGTTACACAGCAATTCCATTTAGGAAAGGCAACGTTTGCAGAAGAAAAAAAAATCACTTCAAAGTGTTTACTGAATGCAAATGGAGGCCAGAGCGTTCTGTTTGTCACGTTTCGGAGCTTTAGCAGTTTTCGTTCTATGTTTGTGCGTTCACTTAAGGCATTGAAATGGGCTTAGAAAATAACGAAATTGGGGGTTGCCATGGGGAAAGCATTGTGTGCTTTCATGTTACATTTCATTGGGAATGTAAATAAAGACGGAATGGAATCATGCGTTTTCTATAGCCAAGGCCCTTTGCCGTTTTGACTTATTTATAGGGAAAGAAATTATTTCCTTGTGCACCTTCAGTAATGTGAATTAGTAAACATGAATTTGAATCAGTGTAAAAAGCTTTAATGCATACAGAATGATGGAGATTAGGCTTTTCAAATTTCACGGGGAAAAAGTGAATAAAAATAGAATGCTCTTTAAATAGGAAGTTACGATGTAAAAGAAGGGTTAATGTATATACAATATCTATTTTTGTTCTTCCAAGTTGTTTGATTATCAGCTTCAAATGTCATTTGATGAATTGTTTCAAAGATATAAAAGAAATTGATACATTTTTTATGTATAGCTACGAATTTGTAATATTACTTCTCGACAATGTTAGTATTTTTGTATGAAAGGGATATTTAAAGGCGCCAGGTTACCAGGTTAATAAACGCCGTCAATAGCGACAAACCTGATGGTCACTGAGCGATATTTAAAGACAAAAATGAAGATCCTGGAAATGATAAGAATTACGGCGATAATAATATTAGAAACTAAGGAGCTCGCGCCAAAGAAATGAAATTTCTTTTTGTATTATTGATCATAGAGCGAGCTATTTAGCTACTTTATGTTCAGTGTTGTTGCTTTATGCTGATGTTTTATTAGCGATTCGCTGTCTGCTATTATTCCTCTAGTGTTTATAATGAATGTAGTGTATATAATGAAGCTCCAAGATCTCATCTAAAAAACATCCTCCAAACCGATATGGCAATATGGCAAAAGAAATGGGAAGAAGCCGAAACAGCCCATTCCACATATAAAATAATACCGAAAGTTTCTCTCTACGCTGCCAACTGGAACAGAGCGAATGTCCTTTTCTTCACTGGACACTGCCCATTCCCGACATACCTGCGCAGATTCCATCTAGCCAACTCTCCTTGCTGTAGCTGTGGGGAAATAGGATCTCCAATTCACTATGCCGTAGAGTGTCTACTCACTCTCTCATGGCACATGAGATAGCCAGAAAGAAGTCTCGAAGAAGAATGGTACAGGAGAGTTGCATCAAATACCCTTCCACACGACAAAATCCACTCCATAGTGAACCATATTCATAAATACCAAGACCTCTTCAAGACCTACAATAGTTTTGACCAGAATTCCCCTTTTGAAAATCAACCGAAATTATAACTTCAAAACTCTCTCAAAAGTGCAGATCCCATGGTGGAAATCAAGACCCCAGGACCCAGATTGACGCTACGTATTTTTGACTCTATAGTGTCATATGTTTGCCATACATATGTTCACAATTTAATTTGTTAATTTCCTTCCCTTTTCAGTTGGTAATCTAATTTCCCTGTAAATTCAACCCATAATTACCATTTGTTTGACTATTCTTGTCCCCTCTATCCAGTTAAAACTTCAGAAGAAACTGAACAGAATCGTGAATGGTTTGACACCGAAGGCATTCTCTCTGGTGCAGATATGGGTACTCAAATGCTAGTGCTAAATAAGTAATAAATTATCCATTAATTGATTAATATTAATTGAATTTTGATTCTAAACGAGTAATGAATGTAGCTAGTGAGTTTAAGAAAAAAAAATTATCTCAAGACTCAATAATGTTTACTATAAAAATAATTAAAAATATTTTATTACAAAATAATTAGGCAAAATTAATATAACAGTTATTTAAATATTTTTAATAAATAGCTAAAAAAATGAACGTTTACTTTAGCAAATAAATACTGAAAGGTACCTTCTTAATAATACTTAAAAAAGTGGCAAAACATTTTTTTTGGCTCAATGATGGTGATAATGCTGATAAGAACAAAATGAAAAGACCACAAAATTTATTGTTGTTGTTGTTACTTATGACACTTGCCATGGATTAGCCCCGCTGATACATCAACCGATTTTAAGCTGAAGATATGTGTCTCCTGTTCTAAGTAGCGCCAACTAGGGCCAAGAGTACGACTTTTGCTACTCACTCATCACATTCGCTTGCACAGCCCCTTTTTTCAGGGGTGGGCAGTCACACATCTCACAGATAGCACAGAGAAGCACAACCATGCCCGAACCAGGACTCGATCCCGGGACTCCCAGAACACGAGGAAAACGTGCTACATCAGTGCCAGAAAGCCGGTGACACACAATTTTGAAAACAATTCTATATTTAATAAATTTGTTTAAAGTTATTACTGTTTATTTGAATAAATAATACAAAAAATAAAAATTTCAAGTTATTTATCAAACTAGATGAGAATCTTCGTTAAAATTCCATTTCATTTCAGTACAATTCTATCAATATTTCACGCTTTTAGTTTGTTTTGACCAAGAAAGTAGTTTATTTTTACTTTTTAATATTTTAAAAAAGAGCAATCTTGATAGTTTAAAAATCTTTTTTACGAGTCTTAATATTTCCAGCAATAATGTTAACATTCCAAAGCACCCATTTTAAATGAAAAAATACAGCTTAAATAAATAAGGTTAGGTATTGGATAATAGAAATCAATCAAATTTCCTTTTATTTAGCAATATCTATGATGAGAGATACTGAATCAAACGGGATAGCAGGTTATTCTACATCAATGCTTAATCCTTATCAAGAATGAACTGGAATTACATTCATAATTTATATCCAAACAATTGGAATCAGGATGAATTCATCTGCTATCACCCGTTTTGTTGTAATAACTGAAGCATCTGCTTCTCGCATTCAACAGATCTCATATTTATTACATCAGAGGATTTGATAACAGTCTTTAGCTCTGGGATACACCACGAAAATGCGAATAAATGTTGCGATAAATTTTCTGCCCGGAACGACTGCATGTGCCGATCCAGGTATAATCGAGTTAAGTACGATGCCCAGTAAATATAATAAGCGAATCCGATGGTAAAGTAAATGTCGCCATCTTGCATCCGCTGATGTTTTCCTGGCGTCGCTTTCGGAGGGGGAAGTTTGCTTTGGCGGCAGTCTGGTTATTAAATTGTACTTGGCCTGTTGATTTGTTAGCCAAGGCGTGTTTAGTGTCAACCAAAAGGGGGTAGTTGGCATTTGCTGCAAGTCGCATACAGTTTTCGGAACGAATATACGAATAATCACGTTTTGAAGTCACGGATGACAAACTTAACCCATTAACTGTCACATTTGTTTTTAAATTTTGGCCCGATAAGATATATAAATGCACAGAAAGTTATAAAACAGTATAATTATTTTGAAATTATGCTTTGTTTTGAAAATATTTTAATTTTGGGGAAAGGGTATCATTATAAAATGATAATGATAAAAGTAAAAGACTAATTAAATAACATATCATTATTATAACCACTAAATTACATATTTATGTGAAGCAATTCATTATAATATAAAAACCAAACCAAAAATTTAATGCTTCAAATATGGAAACTCTCTTCTCTTCAACTTATAGACGAATTTTAAATTTGTTAACTTGTTGTAATAGACGAAGTATAGAATTCATATTTTCTACTACAGATAATATTGAATGATACTAAATTGTCAGGCGTATCAAATAAAAATTTAACGGCCAGTGGTGTATGTAAGATCTTCAACAACATAGTTATAATGCTGAATATAGAATCTGAAAGAATAATTTTACAAAAAATTTGACACAAAATCTGTAACAAGTATTTAAATTGTTGATGAAATTCAAACTCACTCGTTAAAAGAATCATTAAAGTGTTTTTGTTGGTGTCTAAAATTAAGATTTAAAAATTGTTTTCTATAAAAATTAGTTCCGATATAAAATGTTTGCCTCAGCTTTTATTTTATAAAACGTACACTTTATAACTTGTGCTCACCATAATTTTTGATTGTATGTTAAATTAAATTCGTATATTTTTTTCAATAGTATAAATAAAGATATGAACTAAAAATTAATTAACAATATTAATCGTTTAATAGTCTAAAAATTAATTTTGCTGGTCACTGAAGACCGTTTGTTTTTGAAAATATGTTTTATTACATTTTTTACCATACTTTTTTTCTATTTCTGTAACTATTTTTATGCACCTGTACATTCCATTCCATATTAATTGTTAAAAGTATAAAGTCAATAATTTGGCTGAATAAGTTGGTAACTAAACACAGATAGTTTTTAAAAAAATATTTATTTAGCATATTTTTAACGATACTTTTCTATGCTTTAGTAGCTATTTTTATATTCTCGCACGCTTTAGCAGTATTAAATGTACTTTTTGTGTGCATATTATCTTTAATAATTATTAAAATTTAAAAAAGAATATATAATATAAAAAAATAAGTCACATCCTACTTAACCGAAAAAGAATTTTTTTATTTTAGTTGCTTTTTATTAAACAATTACAATTAATATAAATAATTTATCAAAAAATATTGATTTTCGCAAGAATTAAACTCGCATTCTTCAACTTCACACGAAAAATACTGAAATCCTCGATTGAGCTACTGCAAGTTGATTTCTATTTTCATTACAAACTTCTAAAAATCTATTTTAAGTATAAAAAATTAATTTAATTTAATTAATGAATTAATATTTAAAAAACTATTAACATCAAGTGTCATCCACTACAAGTTAAAAAAAATGTAGTAGATTTTGAATGGATGAATAAAAAGTATTTTATTAACGATTGAAAATGTGAACTAAATAGGAAAAGTGTGAACTAATAGTATGAATTGAATGAATAATTAATGAACTAATATTTAAAAAAACCGTATTAACATCAAGTGTCATCTATTTCAAATTAAAAAATTGTATTTGAACTTGAGTAGATGAATAAAGAGTATTTTTTTTAACAATTCAAAATTTACCAAAGATATATATAGGTTGAGTGTGAACTAATAGTAGGAATTGAATGAATAATTAATAAACTGATATTTTAAAAACTGCATTAATATCCAGTGTCATCCATTGCAAGTTTTAGAAAAGGGAGTTGGACTTGAGTGGATGAATAAAAAATATTTTATTAACGATTGAAAATTTGAACAAGATATATATAGGGGGAGTGTGAACCTATAGTAGGAATGGAATGAACAATTAATGGACTAATATTTGAAATAAACTGTATTAACATTAAGTGTCATCCACTAAAAGTTTTTAAAAAGGTAGTAGAACTTGAGTGGGTGAATAAAAAATATTTTATTAACGATGGAAAATTCGGACAAGATATATATAGGAGGAATGGAATGAATATTATTGAATGAATTAATATGTGAAAAAACTGTATTGACATCAAGTGTCATCTACTGAAAATTTAAAAAATTGTATTTCCACTTGAGTAGATGAATAAAAAGTATTTTATTAACAATTGAAAATTTAATAAAGATATATATAGGGAAAGTGTGAACTAATAGTAGGAATTTAATGAATAATGAATGAACTAATATTAAAAAAAAACTGCATTAACATCAAATCTATAATGCAAGTTAGAAAAATGAATTTGAACTTGAGTGAAGGAAAAAAAAGTATTTTAGAAACGATTGAAAATTTGAAGTGCATTGGGAGATTGTGAACTAAGGAATTAAACGAAAAATTAATGAATTAATATTTTTAAAAAAACTGTAATAATATCAAGTATCATCCATTATAAGTTTAAAAATGTAGATGAACTTGAATAGATGAATAAAAAGTATTTTATTAATGATTAAAAATTTGAACTATGTAGGAAAAGTGTGAACTAATAGAGGGAATTGAATGAATAATTAAATAATTAATGAACTAATATTTGAAAAGACTATATTAACATCAAGTGTCATCCACTACAAGTTTATATATATATATATATATATATATATATATATA
>JAOUZG010026641.1:13789719-13803551 GCA_026289955.1 Argiope argentata | reverse complement strand
GACGAATTAATGAGTAAATTTAATTCCATTTAACTAAGTCCTGAATCAGTGATAACTAGGGAAATAAACAGCAGCCGAGGAATCAAATAATCGATTTCCTAATAATGACGTTCTCAAATGAAATTCATTTCGATATATAACATATATACAAATATTTAACTTCTAGGCTTTAGAGAAACTGTCCATATCGCAACAAAAATCAACAAGACGCTCGTAACTTCATACCAAATCCTCCAAGACGTACCGGTAAGATCAGTTAATTCTTGAACAGTGACTGGAGTATTAGCTTTGGGATTAAACTAATAAATGTCTTTCCGGAAAATGATACGATATTTCTCGGAAGTGATAGTCCAAGAAATGATATATCGATATGCAGGGATTTAATGGAAAATCGATAGATTTTATGGGAGGCTCAGAGCGAGACGGCATAGAAATGACTTGTTTGCTTAAACTTTGGTCCAGCATTTGTGCCGGAAAATGTCTTCTTACCGGATAAATACGTTCTAAAACACCCCATAAAATGGAACTTTACATTTAGATAAGAGAGGCCACTTGGGGAAAAGCTTTTAGATAGCGCATAGCTTTCATTTTAAAAAGTTGCTTTCCCACCAGAGCTTTTTAAGCTGCTTAGTCTGAAAATCAGAGCTACGCTTTATTTAATATCATAATATAAGAATTATATATATAATGTTATCAATTATATATGTATAACTATAATAAATATAATTTCTGATATAGAAATAACATTCCCCAAATATTTAATATTACTCAAACTAATCATATATCATTCAAAAGCTATAATTTAAAAACAAAATTTATAATAATGCTTTATAAACCCAGTAGAAAATATATATACAAACATATAAAGATTAAAATGAAATCTGCTATGCATATTTCAAAGCATCATGTCAGAACATAATTTCTTGAACGGCCAAGCACCACGTGCTCATTCAAGTCAAATTATATTCTTATTCATTTTAATTGTTTCATTGAATGAGTCACTTTGGTATTGTAAACGGTTCAAAAAACTTTGTCTCGCATTTATTGTTTAAAAAATATCCCATTTCCTATTTATTTCATTTCATTTAATGACACGCTCAAAATGACATTTTTTTAGGTTTTTTTGCTGTAATCGTTAACTTATTTTTTTAATCAGAGCTTTTGTAAATGCAACGGCAGCATGCTATTAAAAGCTGATTTTTTAAAATACTTGTTCGTGCAGATAATAAAATTTCAATTTTTCGCCTACTGATTTTTGTAGACGCCAAAAACCTTATCTCTAAAACAACATCATGTTCTGACATGATAATAATGCTTTATGAACCCATTAGAAAACATCAAAAATAATAACCATAATTTTTAGATATGTTATAAGTTCTGTATAAACAAAAATTATAATATCATTAATAGTTTATAATAATACTATTTAAATTCTGGAATGCTGCTTATATTAATAAAATAGAAGAACGTGTTAATGTATGTTACCTGGATATACCGCTTAAGTGTACAGCAACCAATATGGATATAATATATACCTTGAAGGTTGAGGATATTTTGGGAAGATTTTTTTTTAAAATTTAATTCAATACTTTAAAGTTTTATCGTAATTAAAGTATTTTAGAATTTTCTTGCAATACTTTCCAAAAAAATTATTACCAAAATTATTATTTTTTAATTTTTTTAATTTGTTAAAAAAAATCAGCTTTTTTTTATCAATATCAAATTATTTGTTAAACATTTTTTTTCTGAATTTTCATAATTTTAAAATAATTTTTTTGCAAAAATACTTATTATTATTAAAAAGAAATTCCAAACCTTGTTTCATAAAATATTTGCTCGTGTTATATTCTTCTATTTTTGAAATCTAAGGAAGAAAAGTTATGTTTATTACTTGATAAATTTGCATAAGGCATAAGGAAATGAAGTGGAACTACTGAAAAATTATTCCGCAACTTGAGTGCAATTATTATGTCATGAGGCTTTATCCCACTAAGAAAATTTTTGGAACAGACAGATCTGGCGCAAATTTATTGAAATAGTACAGCTCTAATACCTATCGCAACTTGAGGTTTAAAAATACTTTGTTAAGAGAATCATTATCATAAAATTATGTCAAAAAATTTGATTCGAACTAATCAAAATCATTATTCCTGGTGAATGAGCTGCCTGTCATCAGGACAAGTTTAACCCTTTCACTATTGACCCGGCCCAAACAATAACACAAATTTTATTCTTGATTGCCGCTTTCTGTTTTAAAAGAATTGTTCAAGCCGTGAAGCGAGAATATTTCTGTTGATATCTCGTTCTAAATCCTGCTTTCATCGTTTGAAACAGAAACTGGCCTACCAAGGTCGAATTTATACGGCCGGTTGGGCCGGATCAGTGGTCAAAGAGTTAAGGAAAAAAACTCATTTGATAATTTTCAACGACTACATTTATCTATGGAACACTAGCTAATACCAACTGATTTCACATTTAGAATCTGGAATATTCCTCACTCGACCTGATTTATATATTTATAAGGTTGTTGTTATTAGGGGCACTTTCAATGACCAAGCTTCGCTGTAGCATCAGCGAGTTTTAAGCTGAAAGGAGCGTCTCTTGTTTTATTTTTAAGGTAGCGCCAACTAGGGCCAAGAGTACGACTTAGCTACTCACTCATCACATTCGCTTGCACAGCCCTTTTTACAGTGAGGCATATATATAAACCTAACAGATAGAACATAGAAGAATAACCATGCCCGAACCGAGACTCGAACTCGAGACGGCCAGATCACGGGGAAGACACACTACCTCTATGCCAGGATCTCCACATTTATAAGGCAACCGGCCTCGTGATTAATTCGAAGTACAGTGAAGTCAATCGAATCTGCGTTTTAGAACCGATTTTCCGATCCAAAATGTACAAGGGGTCAACAACTTTGGTGTGAACACCAAACCATATCAAGTTTCATTTATTTGAATTGCTATGTTTTGATTATGGATAGGCGTAAAAACTATCTCTTAACTAGATTTCATCCAAAATACGATACATTTCTAAAATTTTAGAGTAATAAAAATATATTTAAACCCACACATCCAGCTTGTGGTGGTTTACATTCTCTCTGATAGATTGTTTCATGGACAGTTAACCCGTTAACTTGTTCGGGAGTTTCGTTTATTTGTAGATCCAGATTTGCTTTAAATTTTACAGAAGTTTATAAATTTAACAATACGTCACATTTTACCATTCTTGTTATGTTTGCATGCATGTCTTTTTTTTTACTCTTTCACATGGATATAGTATGGATGGAAAGATTTGCCGAAATCCAAGATAGCTTTCGTCAAAAACTGGAGTGAAACTTTCAGTTTCTGCTTTGAGATTACACATCGAGTATTTTCCAACTTATCTTGTTGTATTTTTGTGCTACCAAATTCAAACCCAGGCAGACAGATAGATCGACATAATTTTTAGATTGATATATTCAGATATACAATTTTATAAATATAACAATGCACCAAATTTTTGTCATTCTTGTTATATTTGCATGCCTGTCCGGTTTGATTTACTTTTATAGATGGAATATGGTTGGAGGGAAAGACTTGCCGAAATCCAAGATAGCTTTCGTCCAAAGCTAAATTGGAACTTTCTGTTTTAGTTTTGAAATCAGGCATCGAGTATTATCTAACTTAGCTTATTGTTTTTTTGTGAGACCATATTCAAATCCAGGCAGACAGATAGATCGACATAATTTTTAGATTGATATATTCAGATATACAATTTTATAAATATAACAATGCACCAAATTTTTGTCATTCTTGTTATATTTGCATGCCTGTCCGGTTTGATTTACTTTTGTAGATGGAATATGGTTGGAGGGAAAGACTTGCCGAAATCCAAGATAGCTTCCAAAACTAGAGTGGAACCTTCAGTTTTTGTTTTGAAATCCCACATCGAGTATTATCTAACTTAACTTATTGTATTTTTGTTCTGCCACAATCAAATAAAGATAGACTGATAGACCGACACTATTTTATGACATATGTTCAGATTCAGGTTAGTAAAATACAGAGATTAGTGAAAGTCTCGATTCTTTGAAAGCTGTATATGAGCTTTCTTTATGAATACTTAGTATCCGATCAAGTAGAAAACGAAGCACAGGCAAATAGAAGTAACAATAAAACAGCGACACTGATGCGCATTTCGCAGATATACCTAGAAAGAAATTTGTCGAAAGACCTACTTTCTCCCTCACGGGAGTAATAAAAGGAGCCGGAACTTCTTGAGTGCATGAAAAATTATTTAAGCGGAACCCCTTGGGTTCTTTATTTGCAGGATGAGCTCATTTCTAGGGTACAAATCTTGACCGGTGGATCCTCCCCCAGGTGCTTAATGGGACACGACCCAGCGATCATCGCAGCCGTAAAAATATCTGCAGTGACATGTCCGTGCGCAAGAACATGTTTACTTAGGACATAAACACTCCAAACATTTCCTGCGGGGTTCTTGCGGTGGGTTTTTTAGAACTTCTTTTTTGCGTGATTTTGGAGGAACTTAAAGGGAAAGTGTCAGGTCAAAGAGGGCTTCTTAAATTATAAGACTGTGTTAAAACAACATTTGGGGGGAGGGGAGAGGGGTATCCAAATTTTAGAATTTCTTCTTGTTTAAGATATACTCCACAGTGGACTCCTATCTAGGCAATTGTATAAGATCAGTATGCTCAGCAAATGAGCAAAAAATAGGCAGATACACTAGGAAGCTGTTACAAGGTTAGTTGCCAAATAAATGAATTCAGAAAAATTCAAATTCTGTGAATTATAAGATATTAGAATACTTAAAACTCAAGATAACAACCAAACTGAAATATCTTGTTTGGTATATATCGAGGCTTTCATCTAGAAGCATAGCTCAAGAGACAAGGGAAGAGATTTGTAAATTTAATGCTTTGATTTGCTTTTCTAACAGGATGTTTCCCTTTATTTGAAAATCTTAAAGACTATAAAATTTAAATATGCGAAGGTTTGGTAAGGGATTTTTAGAGAAAGTAAATTTACAACAATCTTGGGTTTGTAATTCTTGTGTACCCGTTAAGTGGTGCTGGCTAATGGATATATTGTTTATTTGCTATAGATAAAAAGGTAAAGAATGGCTTCATTGAAATTGGCGGATTTCTGGATAAATAACTAGCTAGTACTGTCAGACTGAAAGAGGTCACCGATATTTCAATTAAAAATATGTTAATTAATGAGTTTTCAACCAAAAATAATGACTCATTAATTTACCAAATTAATGAGTTTTTAACCAAAATTAATGAATCATTAATTTACCAACTTAATGAGTTTTCAACCAAAATTAAGGACTCATTAAATTACCAACTTAATGAGTTTTCAACCAAAATTAATGACTCATTAATTTACCAACTTAATGAGTTTTCCACCAAAATTAATAACTCATTAATTTACCAAATAATTGACTCACTGAATTATAAAATATTAGGATAATAACATGAGTCTAATAGCTCAGATTCTTAGCCTGTTTTACTTTATTATTACAGTATTTATCAACACTAAGTATTTGCTTAAATAATAATATTTAAAAACATGAACAGCATTCAGCCATAATAAATAAATAAATAAATAAATAAAATGTGCATTTTCAAGAAGTTATTAAAAAATTAACTTCAGACAAACCTTTAGTAAGATATTGAATTTAAGATGTTTTGAAACTTGTAACAAAACTAATTACTTTATTCGAAAAAGGACAATACCTCTATGCATCTTTCTACCAAATAATTAATTTTATAGTAAATTCCAAGGAAAAACTTATTCTTTTTTTGTCAAGAATACTGCAAAATCATTTTAAATTGCTGTGTATGAATATATGCAACTTTCAGCGTTTAAATACGATTTTTTGTAGTAAAGATTAAAGCTATTTAACGTCATAGTATAAAAGTTAAGAGAAAAAATCAGGTTCCACCGAGATTTGAACTCGGATCGCTGGATTCAAAGTCCAGAGTGCTAACCATTACACCATGGAACCACACGAAGCTCAAAACCTTAAGCTTTAATATGACTGCAGCTTGTTCGCAGACGCTTGCTGTGTAAACAAGGACGAAAATGTGTGTTTGCTAAACATACGGCAAATAAGAAAATTCTTCTTCACATTGGTTATCTAACCGTAAACTTTTTGGATTTCTGATTTTGTGGGATTGCTATGAATATTTGATTTAGAGAAAGATTGGACGACAGAATATAAATATAAATAAATGCAACTGGGTGGTGAAGATTTAGATATAAAAATCTATTCTGTGACCACAATTGTGAAAATTGTTTTTAAAGTTATTAATATTAATGATTTTAATTCGTTATGGTTTGATTATAATAAGCAATCAATGCGCAGGAGGCAAATCTTTAACTATTTAAAAAGATTTAAATGTATTTGATTTTCCTTGATTATAATTGGTTTTTTATATTTTAAGAATCTCTTCATGAAATGTATAAAACATTCAACAATTAAATTGATTGTAACAACCTAAATGTTGTTTTTTCAATATTTATTACAGTTGTAACAACTGATAATTGTAATAATTGTCAGTTATAAATTTTCTCCGATATTGGGGAAAAAATAGTAATAAAGACAAAAATAGTCATTCATTATTTTCCAGTAACCATTTTTTAATAATTAAAGTACATAATTCATTTGATGTTTCCTACCAGCATGAAGATAATAAATGATATTAAGTGGTTTTCTTAATAAAATAAATATAAAATTGTTTAACCGATGGACATAAAAGTCAGTCTGCACCAGAACTATAGTTAAATTGCAAATAATAAATTTTTGGCATGTATTTGTGCATACATTTTGTAAATTAAGCATTATATGGATTATTCATCAATAAGTTTATAGGTTGAAATTCCTTGAGGATAATGTCTTGGCTTCTGAACAGAGTTGCCACACAAGCCTCTGCACTTTTGAAAAAAAAAACTTTTTTTGAAGCTGTATGTTAATTTAAAAACTTCTTCCCCCCTCTTATTTTCCTACCTTAAACCTATTTCTTTTTCATCTTCTCCTTTCCATTTCTTATTAATTATACCGCCAGATTTTCCCCCATTGTTTCTTTATTGAGTCAATAAGGATGGAATTTTTTTTAACAGAGAGAGAGACTGTGTTAATTTTTTTCCGAAGTGAATTTCTAAGACAGATTTGACCTTTCAGGGTGTATGGCATTATTTAAAATTTAGCTACATGAATAAATCACGGATCAAAATAAAACTATCAGGTCCTAATAAGAACGTACCTTGAAATTTTGTACCCTGCATATCTGACCTTTCTAGGTGTATGGTAATATTTAAAATTTAGACACAAGAATAAGCACAAATCAAAATAAAGCTAGGTCTTAATAAGAACGTACCTTGAAATTTTGTCCACCACATATCTGACCCTTGCAAAAGTTCTTACGTTTTACTCTGTTATCGTTTTTTGAAAATAAATCACTCCCAATTCAATTCTGCCTTTTCACCCATTTGCACTTAAGTGAGGTTATTTCGAAATGTCATAAAATCATAGACAATTTTTTGTGTGTTATTATTGCTAAATATATATTTGTTGGATTAAAATGGTTTGAATTATTTTATAATACTTAATTTGGATATAAAATTGAATCAAAACTGCAATGCCATGTATGGACTATATACGATAAGGGGTAACATTTTTTGAGCTAATACATAAGGGACAAACATACTAAGAAATCCTGTAGAGTCATACCTAGAGTTACGCCCATAATCCTAAACTACCAATAAAATCCAAAACCGATGAAAAATCAAAATAATTATTATCATTGAATTTAACATGAACCAAAATCATTTGATTTAAATACTCCAAAATAATTTTGCAGATGCAATTTTTAGAAGATAAGTAAGAATTTAATGCCAAAAGTGCATGCAATTAATATAGAAATCCAATAAAAAAAATCAAAATTTTGATTTGAATTTATATTTATTTACAGGAAGGTAGAGAGAAGTGAAGATAACATTGCTTGGAAGGTTTTATTCCATACCAAGCCCACGAGACTAATGCAGTTAATAATGATGAAATGTCCTTTATTTCGTCAGAACTCTTTTGGCTCTTTCGTGAGCCTTAGAAAGATTACTTCTCACCTACAGGATCTTACACAATACATCTGTGGGAGAATCTAAATCTTTTCCCACAGGTCTTTTCATCATTTTATGGTTACGCCATTAAATCACTTCCGATCTTTTTTATGAAAATAAATACTATTAAATCTAATTTTTTACGACTGTAAATAGTTTTTTGACACATGTACATTCCATCCTGAAATTTAAATGTAAGCTTAAAATTCGACAAAATAATTTTTTTTAAATACTATTATTTATTTATCAATAAAATATATAAAAAAATGAGAGAAACTCAAAAGAAAAAGAAGAGGCCCAAGAAATGTTTAAGGGCCTTTCTGCTTCTGCTGTCATCCAAAACATTATTTAAAATCTGCTTTTGTAAGAGAGTTTTTTGAAATTCGTCAAGTTTCATTCTTCCATAGTCTGAATGAATGGTAGGGTAAAAAAAGTAAAAAATTTAGAGAGATAAAATTGAATTCCTCAAGCGATATACAATATACTCCTGACTATCCGGTTCTCGACTAACCGTCTTCCATACTAGCCTAGTTTTCTTTATCGCAATTAAATGAAGAAGGCAAGACATTGTATTAGCAACATTGTCAAGACTTTGGAAGTAGGCGTCTGCTACGATTCTTCTACATGTTGTGTTACAAGTTGTGAAGTTGTGGAAGTCAAACAGCAGCGCTCTGTTTGTTGTTCATTTTTTCGTCAATCTATATTACTATTATAAATGTGAAAGTCTGGATGGATGGATGATGTCCATCAATCATGCCAGAACAGCACCACGAAATTGAATGAAATTTAGCACAGAGACAGATTATACTCTAGAATAGAGCATATGCTACTATTTATTCCGGTTAATTGAGTAGTTAATTCTTTATTAATTAAAACTTTTTCGCCAAAAAAACTTCATTTTGCCACCACCAAATGAGTAAGACTTCAGTTTGTCCCCCCTCACCACGCTAATGAGGTTAAGCTTAACGTGTTTTTGATTGGTTATTTCAAACGATTGTTTATTTTCTTAGTGTTTAAGGTATTTAAAATTAAAAAATCGATCTTTCGGATCAATTCTGAAATACTTCTGAATTAAAATGAAACGTAATGAAAGGAAATTAAAAATTTCTAATCTGTATTGCGTTACTCTAATTGAAGTAGAATATTCAAGCATTTACGTTACTCCAATTGGCGTTGAAAATTCATGCAAGCGCAGTGTCATGCATGCGCATATTTGTCTAGAAGAATTTGCACAATTTTGTTTTGCCAGACTAATCAGCAAAATGATTTTGAATAATTGGTTCGCTGTTTTGTTTTATTTCAGGTACACACTGTTAATAAATTGTTTTTAAGTTATTCGTGTGAGCTAAGTTTTGGTATACAACTATTTGGTGCTATGAAAAGCTGGTAATTTTTCGGTAGCGCTTTGTTTAGGCTTCATTGCCGTCATTTTTTTGTCACTGTAATTCGATTTTTTTGTTCATTTCTCTTGATTTTATTTCTTGTTGTACGTATTCTTTTTGCCTACTTCCATTATTTTCGATTAAATTTTCTTGAGTATCATTCCATATTACAGCATTTATTGATTTATTTTATGTTTCCGTTCATTTACTGCAACGGACATCGAAACCTTATGATTGGAAATGCTATTGCTGCCGTTCACGCCAGATTCGGCCATTTCACTAAAATTTGGTGACAAACTTTTTTTGACGAAAATGACTGTATATTAAAGCTGTTCCACTGCGTGTTTTTGTAATTAAATGGTATTTGTGTTTGCTATATATTTTTCATACATGCATATAGTAGTATAGTTTCATTAGTAAATAATGTAAAATTCCGACCAATTTTCTCAAATTTATTTGGAGATTGTTCGTTTGCGCCCAGCAAACGGAAAAGTACGCTTATAGTTTTTACGCAGTTTTTCCCCCACGCTAATGAAGCTATGCTCCCCACGTTAATGAGACGTTGTTCCAATTGACATTGAAAATTTACGCATGCACACGTTTTTGATGATGTCGTGTCCGCTTTTTACCGCGGAAAGAGGGGTGCAGTAGCTTCTGAGGGTATGAACCCCTGAGCACCCGAGGGCAGAAGTCTGACTTCTAGCTCATATGAAGATGAAACACACACACATACGCTTGCACAGCCCCTATTTACAGGGGGGCACATACACTCATCTCACAGATAGCACACAAAGGAACAACCATGCCCGAACCGGGACTCGAACCCGGGACCTCCAGAACACGAGGCAGACGCGCTACCTCTGTGCCAGCAAGCCGGCCACGTTTTTGATAACATTATACATTTCGATCATACCGTCAATTTTCGCACATACACACCAAAATTTTCGCGCTTACGAAGTTGCAGATAAAAGCTAGTGTATAATAAACTTCAATTGCTGACACTGTTTCTGATTAAATAAGAATCAATTTAAGAGTTCAGTGCTCTTAAATTGTTCTTGGAGTATGCTTACCACAGTGAAGATCATTGAATTTATGCTAAAATCGGAAAGGTTTATATCCTTTGACTTACTTTTACTGTATTAAATTTTTGAAAGATGCGATGCAGTCTAAATATATATAAACTACAAATACAGAGCTTTTATTATAACTCGCCGTATTACCAATTGCTGCTTCTATGATTCACTGAGTTCCTACCGCGTTCATATTTTACGTGGCTTGAGATAAACGGGAGTTTTCGCAGAAGTGAGAAAATGCATATTATTACAATGAGTTTTAGTATAAAATCTTTCATTTATGGCATTGGTGGTTAACTCGGATCAATACGGCTTTTTTGTTATCCAGCCTATTCTTCCAATAAGGCCGGATACACGAGAGTGTATTGCATTTATAAAAAACTGTAACGAAAATTAACACCGAATCAGTAAGTATGCAGAAAAATGTCTCTTTTTTTTCGCTTGAAATTTTTTTTTCGGATGTCAGAATTGACGATAAACGAAGCCAACGAAACTAGCTCATTATTTTACATATTTTGAGTCTAACGAAATAAGCAAATTCTTGTAAAAATCAACGTTAATTAACAATCAACTTGCAAACAATTCCTCTTTTCGAATATATATTGCTCATCAATCGTTACTCATTATATTTAAAATTTTATGCCCAAAAAGGGCAATTACTTTTCAGTAATTATAAACATTGCGAGTTTCAAACAGTGTAATAAAATATTATTTTAATTCACAAACATTTCACATACAATTTCATAATTACAATTGCTTTTTTGACAACTTTGCATTATATATTTTAACTAAAAAGGAAATAAGCGATTCATTTATTCGAATTTTAGTTCTTTGGAATAACAGCTTTTAACAAAAGCTTTGTACTATTTTCTACAATAATTTCCATTTACCTAATGAAAATATCAATCAGAAGCAAAATATTGATTTAATTATTTCATTTGTCTGCAGAATTTCAATTTGTGCCAGTCGTTTAAGCGCAAAGTGTGGAGCTGCCATTTTAGTTTATATTTCGAACTGTTAAATGCGTCAGAGTGATTTAGAGTAGAGGCGGAAATTAAAATCGCCTTTAAAATGCACAGGACTCGTGATTAATTATCCTTACGGCACCTAAATTAAATTAAACCTCATTTCAGATTTCCCACAGAAAGCATTATAACATTTCTGTCTCGTATAAATATGATTAACTTGAGTTTTGAGCGAAACAAATTTTCATTGTTGCGCGTTATTTCGTGTTTGCGTAATGATGCGTTGAATGAAATAAAGGTAATGAGCAGCAACTTTACGAAAAGCACGTGGTGTATTTTAAATGTTGGTTCCAAATTAGATTTTGAAAACAGAGTTGCAGGATTTATGTGCATAATGAGCGGTATATACTTTTTTTTCATATACGAAGTATAGAAAAGTATAGTGATCGTCAAAAAATTTGAACTCGAAATTTCAGCGAATCTTCACACTGTAAATCTCTCTGAGTTAAAAAAAAAGATTTTTGAAAAATGTTTGATTATCTATGACAAAAATAATTCAAAAATACTTTGAGCTAGAGGAATGAAATTTGGGATATGGTCTTTACTCCAAATTTGGAGAATTATATCAAAGTTGGAGTAAAATATGTCTTGAGGTAGTTTGTCTGTCCGGTTGTTTATATAGAAAATAACAATGTAATCAGGAAACGAAGAGAGCTAGATAAGTATATAGAAAATCGCCATATTGATTAAACATATATAGTGTAGACATCTACCAATTTGTAAGCCAGATACAATAACGGGACAACGGAAGGAGGGGTGCAGTAGCTTCTGACGAGAAGCCCCCCTGAGCACCCGAGGACAGAAGTCTGACTTCTAGCTTACACCACAAACCCTTTTTACGGGGAGAACTTCATGCATTTCATTCATTCATCTACAGATTGTAATTTAGATCTGGAACGCAGAATGATCACCCCTGATCCAGCGCCCTCATTAGTTTTACTCTCGACAAGGAGGTCTTTGTGACCACGACAGATTTAATGTCCACTATACACACACAGTCTTAGGTTGGCGCGTTTGAACTAGCAACCCAACGGATGCGAATCCAATGCCCTACCAACCATGCTATAACGGCCTAAAAATTACATGCACTTCATTCATTCATCCACAGATTGTAATTTAGATCTGGGACAAAGAACGATCACCTCTAACCCAGAACCCCAAATAGTATTGCTCTCGGCATAGAGGATTTTGTAACCACGACAGATTAAACGAGCGCCAGCCACCACAACACACGGTGAGTCTTCGGCTGGTGGATCCAAACTCACAGCCCAATGGATGCGAATGCAACTCCCCACCAACCAGGCTCTTCCAACCCTTTCCATAAGCCTATAAGCGGTATAAATCATAAAAGTAATGACTTAAATAAATGAAAAGTGATATGGTGACTACAACTATAATTACTAATGAAATTTTAGTTTTAATATATTCTATTGAAAGGCGTTCAAATTCATACGATCAGTTAAAAAGTAGTAAATATAATAATTAAAGGCATAGATCAGTAAAAATGATAGATTCACAGAAAGGATCTAAATGTTATTTAGATCCTTTCTGGGAATCTATCATTTCAATCTATCATTTTCCAATTCATTGCAAGGCATTCGCGAATTTACCCGAGCTGTGTGGGGTATGCTTCATTTTAATCGAAGAGCATGGGGAAATATTTAGGGAAATCACCCGGGTATTTTCTTGTTTATGATACTATTTACCTTTGTTGACCACTTGTTCTAATAAGAATATTGATTTCCTTTTGATATTTGATCCAGAAGTATTGATTTTAGGATAATAATACGATAAAACATCCAAATATTGCTTAACCTTCTGCAGTCCGAAAAATAATTAGATGCAAAATTATTCACTCAACACAAATATTTGCTTATTCCTATAAAGCATAAATATAAATATTTCTTTTAAGTCGGATTTCTTTGAAAAATTAATCTATTAACCATTATGTAGGCGTTTTTAACAACTAAATTTGAAAAATAAATAAATAAAACATCAAAATGATGCACAGTCTTGAATGTCGAGTGACACTCGACATCGGACCACAAAGGGTTAATTAAAAGAAATTGTATTTGTAATTTATTTTTGAACTCAATTTCCCTACTATCTCTTCATAAGATCACATGCTTCGAATTAATAACAAATTGGAAAAAACAAATGGAAAAAATATTTTCTATAACACATCCCCTCCCAACAACAACAAATAAGCACTAAATTTATAT